>CM057155.1:4187849-4224687 GCA_029962745.1 Echinometra lucunter
ACACATGCTCCATCGTGGCTTTACCTGTTGAATAGGTTTCTGTAGGTTTTATATGTTTTAGGATCGATTGGTCCAGGCTAACTCCTGAACATCTGAGGAGAAGAAAATAATCGTATAAAATCTAACTTTCAACTTTGAAATGCTTAATTATATTGAATATTCTGAAAATTCCACTGTTTTTGTATTGAAGACAGATGTTCAAGAATGCATCACCCAGCCAGGAGTAGCCAAGATGTCTTTCTCCAGGCAATGTGTAGGTATTCATCATGATTGCTAGGTCATGAATTCATCGGAGGAAGGCACTGATGCCATCCCCATGGCAACGACAGCAATTGACACAACGTCAACAACACCAAAGGATCGGAGCGACAGCCACAGCAGTTGCGACAGCAGTTGTGGTGTCACTACTGGCCATGGAAATAGCAACACAGGTAGTGGAAACAACAGTAGAAAGAACTCACTGACTGCCAGGACAGTAGGCAGCAGCAAAGAAAGCAATGGAGGAAAGAGCAGTTCAGGAAAGAAAGTGAGTGGAGAAGCCTACATAGAGGGCGACATAAAGCTGAGATTCTTGTGCCCAGAGGATGTGGAAGCTGTCAAGAAGCTGTGTAGGGACTGGTTCCCAGTCGAGTAAGCATACTGCTTTTTTTATTTTGCCATAATGTTGATGTAACAGAAGTCCTTTGGTATTTAAGCACAAGGGCAAGAGTAGAAGTCAAGGCTGGCTTTATACATTGTAATTAAGGGTTCAATTTCAAGATATTAAGACTAAGAGAGAAAATAGGATTCTAGTTTGTTACTTAGTGGGAAAGGTTTTAGCCAATTCTAGGGATCTATCTGAATTTTTGTCAGGTACTTGCCCTTGGACTAATGTTAGTGTTGAGCTGTGGTTTATGGTTTTAATCAGGACAGGTCAGTCAGTGAATACATTCCATAATCCCAGCTTCATTAGCATTTACAAAATGTAAATCATTAATGGTCTTGGTTTAAATGGCCTTTAAAACTGCTTTGTAATTTGAAAAAAAAAAACAGAAAGGAAAAGCACATATATGCTCTTCATAATTCTACCTACAGATATCCTGATTTCTGGTACAAGGATATCACAAATGACAAGCGCTTCTTTTCCCTAGCTGCTGCTATTGGCTCAACCATTGTTGGTTTGTTAGTGGCTGAGGTGAAGACTAGGGCCAGATGTCACAGAGAGGTTAGTATTTCTTTATTATTTCTTTGTTGTTATTGATGTTGATGTTGTTGGTTGCTGGTGATGTACAGTAATTTTGTTTACTGGTGGAATTGATTGTGACCTGATAGATTTGCATACTTTCATGTACTGAAGCATATGTTATTTTTGATACCCCTGTAATAGACCTTAAATGTATGATTGTATTTTTTTTCTACCCAGCTGTAATCTGCTAATCTGAGAGATATCTTAAACAAGACTTGGTGTTTTGTATGCATAGTAAAAAGAAATGGACCAATTTTTCTGAATAAATGGTTGATAGAGTGTCTTTAGGCAAAAAAAACAAACAAACAAAAAAACATGTTTAGCATCCTGCCTTTTTGAAAAAAGGAAGGAGGAGTCCCTTTTTTTTTTTCTTAATGGCCGACCGACCCATTTATTAAAAACGACCGGCCAGGCTATTTTTCCAAACTGGCCGACAGGTTTTTTTTTAAAATCACCAGTTGGACTTAGGAAATGATGCCAGCTTTTACATAGACTAGATGCAATCATTTTAATCATTTTTCCCTGAAAAAAATTCACGAAGTTTACATTTTTTCAGATTTTACACACACACACACACACACACACACAAAAGGAGGCGGCCTCCTAAATGGAAGCAGGCGGGGACGCTAAACATGTATAATTTTTTATTTTGCCTTATATATCACATGTAAAGATTCTACAATATACCTATATATCTGATTGGATAAATCTTCAGGCATGAAATTCTCTACATACTACTGGGCAGTATACATGTAGCAAAAAATATTGACCTTGCATAGTGCCACTTGGTAGTGATGTGATAAATGCATATAAAGTTAATATGCCCATGAAATATTCGCTTTTTCTTAAATTTTCCTTTTCATGAATATACAGGACTTTACAGACAAACATAATTTGTTCGAATATCCACTTTTAGGAATCAGCACTCGTGATGAGGTATCTAGACCAATTCAGATTTAAAACACTGAAACTTTTGTCTGCTATAACAGTGGGGGGGGGGGGGGGTGGGGGCTTCTAAAATAGGAAGAAAAGATGATTCAATAGGTTATGCAATGACTGCATAACTCGAATAATATTGTTTACATCACCTATTAAAATCAGATGGGAGTGTTACATGTAATGTGGAATATTTCGAGATGTGGAAATTTATGCTCATTTCGTGCGGCACAACACTTGCGTGAAATTAAACTGCACAAAACATTTTGTTTCTTTTGCACATGAATACAGTTGTCCTAACTGTCTAAAAAAATTAAGTGTGATTTCGGCTGAGCGCTAAAAACTAATCTTGTGAAAATTTCCACTTTAATGGTATTGACTTCTTATTTGGGGGGGGGGGGCATGATTAAAACTATAGCTCCTTGGTGATCTGCAAACTGCACTATTCCCCTTGTCTTCGTCTCAGGGCACAGTGCAGTTTTGAGATCATCGGGCTATAGTTTCAACCGTGCCCCTCAAAGCAGTCAGTATGTCCGTACAAAATGACACGCTCATCTAATGTGTGGGCCTAAATGCAATCATATGGGACACCTACATGTACATGTACGTGTACAATATATGTGAAACCTTATCTCTATGAGTTTCTATCAGCAGTATTTTTGTTTTTTCTGTCTTGGCATTGTCAAATACATTTGATGAAGAAAATAAATACGCTGTCAAAATTTGTGCTTACTCGCTTTGCTCACTTGCACAGTTTGAAAGCCCAAAGTGTTCATATTTGGCCCAAAGGTGCCACCCATTACAATAATGTGTAAACATGTACTTACTCAGTGGCCTGTGATGTAATGTCAGAAATATATCTGGTCCATGGAACAAATAATTAAGAACCCAGGTTAAACATGTTTGTAACCCCAGATATTATTTGAAAGAGTCGGTGAAAGCGATAATATACATGTACAAGCCAAAAATTGGCAGTAAAAGGGTTCAGTTTACTCTCCAGCAGCAAGAAGGAAAGTTGTGTCTGAACATTATATCTGTTACAAGTATAAATCATCTGCAGTTGAATCTGATAAGGCCACTGATCTGCGGAGACATGGCTCTTCAAAATGTTTTATTAAATTCGAAGGAACACAAAAAATACCTTGAATTATTGATATTACAGAGTAGGCATGCATTTAAGGGAAAGAAATTTACTTTCATTGTTCATGTCCCATGTGGCACCCTTAATTTAAGTACATACATGAATTCAATGGTAGTAAGAGCTACAACATGCAGTTATGTCAAGTCTAATAACAAGTTTCATGGAAAAGTTTTCACTGTTATTTCCCAGCAGAAAAACTCAGATTGTTGTGTTATTTTAATGATTATTAATCCTACCAATATTTAATCCTACCAGCTATGATATTAAGATTAATGATTATTGTAGAAAAAACCCCAAATACTTATTTCATGAAGGAACTGTATTTTTCTCATAATTTTTTTGTTTAAAAGTTTTACAGTGAAACAAGACCCCCCCCCAAACAGAAGCGTTCTTAATTAGCAGTTGGTCTTTATAGACAGGTTCATTTCATTCAATGGGAAACACTGTTCAAGGCCAGCAAACATTGTCTTTACAGGCGAGTGGTCTTTCTATACAGGTGGTCCCTTAAACAGAGGTAACTTGCCTGTCTTTCAGAAAATGCTTGTAGACTTGCCCCTGAGTTCTCCAGCCTTCTACAGCTAAATCATTTAATGATTTAAACATTCATATGTACATATTTTTAGTTTTTTATTTTTCAAAAGACAGATAAAGCTGCTGTATGTGCCTGCTATAGCAAATATTACCTTTTCAGGAAATTCATGACATGGTAAATATTACCAGTGCAGGAAGTTGATGACATTTTTATAGTGTATGTTCAGTATTTTGGTTTTCCTGGTTCATTATTCAAATAGTGACCTCATAGAATCTTTCTATCCAGTTGAGCACTCTCATATATCATTCCAAAGCCATGTGAAATCATTGTATCCACCCAACAATGCATCAACATACATTGTACTATGATTTTATTAGTGATGTTTGCATCACTATCTAGGCTTGAATTTTTTAGTGGGTCACATCAAGGCAGTTTTATGAAATATGCCCCTCTTTTTTTTTGGGGGGGGGGGGAGGGGGGGGGGACATACATATACATGTATTTGTTTAATTTTTGTTGCAATGTGAAATGTGATTTTCTTTTTAAACAGTTTGTAGCTTCTTTTTGAGTTACAATGATATGGTTACAGTAATTATATTTTATTGCAGTTATTTTGATTTTATTTATTCATTTTTACAAATGCTCTGTATTTACTCTTTTAGAGCTTTCCAAAGCTACATGTAAATCACTCACCATATAATTTGCACGCACTTCCCTGGTTTTTTTTCCTCTAGAGAATAGCATGCAATGTATTTGTATCAACTTTGCCCCTATTATCATGCACAAGGTATCACATGACTCATTAACAAAAAAAAAAAAAGAGCAAGCATGATGTGCTTCCCAGTAATTGAGAGAACTATTCAATTTTAACTCTCACCTTGCGCCCCTGTAGCACTAATGACTGGAGATTGTTTTAAGTTTCACGTAATATTCATTCCCGGAGGTCATACAGCTAGGAGATGAAATTGATACCTTTCCTAGATTACCCACTGATGTTTGGGCCCTAAGGGACGTTGAACCTGATGTTGGAATTTGGCCGAAAATTATGGGGACGTGATTGCCCTGAACTGCATTCATGCATGTCCTACTTGTACAGTAGGCCTAGGGGTCTATGTACATGTAGCTGCAACATATTGCATCCACTTCTAATGCTAAAGTGTAGGCTGTTGGTACTACACGTGTGTGTAATGTTGATTCTTTGGGTAATGTTAAATGGATTCTTTTTTTTTCTATGCATATTTACATGTACGTGGTATTGCATCAAATGTTCATTTTAAAATTGTTTTGAAGTTTAATATGTGACACTTAACATTTCTGAATGATTATTCCTTCAATACACCACTACAAATTAAAGATGATTTTCAAAAAGAGGAAAACCCATAACATAATTATGAAAGCTCTTATCATAAGCTCTTATCAAAATCTGTGAAATATAGTAAAATCATGTCAATTCAGAGGGTTATTGTAAATGTGAGTATGCAATGGATGGATCATTACCAAGTTTACCAATGGATGATTGTACATGTAGGTTAGATTGCAATCGTAACTTTAGAAATATTGTAATGTAACATTCTGAGTTGTACAGCTACGTGTGTAGAGTGATGGATATCTTTTCATCGATTATAAATTTTATGAAATGGATTTCATGTGATGCCTTTTATAGAGTTTTTTCTTCCTCTTTTTGACATGTTACTTGATTTCAGTGAAGCAATGTACTAGTATCATATGTAATTAGAAGTATAATTTTATTATTAAAATCAAGACAAACAGCAAGAGTTGTCTTGCCTGCATCTCACTATTCAAATGAGAATGTGAACTTTGATCTGGCAGTGTTGTTTTACTAAGCAAGAATGATGACGTTACATATAGGCCTACATGTACATGTACTACATTTTATCTATGAAAAATGAGACACTGCAGTTTGTACATGCTGGTAATTTCTTAAATAAACTTGACTCTTTCTCAAGTGGAAAAAAAAAGAATGCTGTCAGGAGGATGAAAACAAACAAAATCTCTAAAAGAATGGATGAATGTAATGATGGATTAACAAACATCCTACCAAACATGTAAGAGAGTAAGCAGATTGTCTTTTATTAATCTTTTTCTCATGGCTGTGAATATCATGAATGATGCCGAGTTGCTGAAAGGTTCAGCCTTGTTATTGAAAAGTGATTAAATGCATTAAAAAAATAATAAATCACAAAAAATGACAATCTTATCTGCATCTGCATACATGTAGGCATGATATAGTTTTCATTAGAGCTATTTGGAATCAAAACAAAGCCTCTGTTCATGTTTAACTGCATTTCTCTAAAGAAGAAAGAAAACTTTGTAGTATATGCAGGTAGTGACACCTATTGTCTCCTTTCGCTAAGCAGATGAAACTGAAATATTACAAGGAAGTTTAGTTCACCATATACATGTAGGCCATGGAGTTATTTCAAGGCAGTTGCTGGCAGTAGATGTAATTAGTATCCTTTAATATTGCTGGTAACTGGAAAAAACTCGTAGGCTTTCTAGATGTGGTTAAAACACAGGTTTTTTAGGTGCTGTGTCGTTAAAACCTTGAGTTGTGTTTTGAATTCATACTATGCTTGTCTAATTGGTACTTACAAAAAACATGCCATGACATCAATGTAAGAAAACTTAATATGCTTGCTGTGTAAAAAGTCCTTTTGAATGTTTGAAATTGATGTAGTATTCATCAGAGTCAGTTGGAATCATACACTGTAGCAAAAAGTTGACAGACAGTCTCTGTGCATACATGTTTGAACTGAAATTCTCTAAGAAGAAAGAATTAAAAATTTGTATTATTTTCAGATAACTGAAACTGAAAGAATTTTTCTCTGCAGGGAAGAACAAACATCCTATACATGTAATACATGAAGATGAAAACATCTTATTTATCAAAATATATAAGCTGTAAACAGTTTTGATGCAGTTTGGCCTTTCTATATGTATTCCAATACACTTTGGAGAAAAATGGCAGAATGACTATATATCACCTCTGGGTGTTTATAGTTTGCATTCAACATGTAGAAGTGAAGCATTTGATATCTATCGTGCAGCAGTATTGCTTGATGTATCTAGTGAGAAAGGTGCCTGGACACGCTCTGTAGGCACTATTATATTGTCAACTACACACATCCTGATTGTAAATTAGATGAGGGAGTCATACTTCATGTACATCATGTACACTGTACATGCACTTTATAGTACAATGTACATCAACAAAAGAACGTTCACGCACCCCTGTTCAGACTAACAAAATTCATTGCATGTATGGCAATAGACCTGTTGGGTTTGAGTACTTTTTTTAGTGTTAATGTCTAACTGAGGTCTTCAAGTATGCATAATAATAGTTGATTTATGCACTGACATACCTGTAGCAATTCACCTGACTCATTGCATAACCCAATAAATCATCTTTTCTTGTTATTTCAGAAGCCCCCCAGTTATGGCCAAGATAAGTTACAGTGTTTTAAAACTGAATAGGTAATCATATGCCGAAAGTCCAAAAAGTGAAAGAGAAGCAGGAGTTTTGGAAAAGTTATGTAATTTGTGAGTTTTTAAATGTTCTTTGTAATAGATGTGAGTTAGGACAAATATCATAGTACATACATGTAGAAGGTTCCCTGAAAATAAGGATTGCTCTTCATATGCCCTCGTATTTGAAATTGGATGAGTAGTAGCTGTTCAGTGTTCAGGCCAAACATTCACGTTAGCTATGTGTGTGGTCCCAAGTACTCATTTCTGTGTGGTCCCAAGTACTCATTTCTGTGTATAGTGCATGAGATTGGGGGGGGGGGGGGGGGAGTGAATAAATTTCTGATTGATATGATTCCAAATCTCACACTAGAGGCCTATGTTATGTACAGCTGAGATACCTTTCCCTGTTGTTCAGAAACGGTTTCTGTCACAATTTAAAGGCATAGCCAGGGGAGCATTTCATGTAGTGTCTTGTCAGTGATTTTTACTGACAAATTTGCTTTCAACTAATCAGATACAAGAATTTCAGTAACTTATAACAGCTGTCAGTAAAAATCACTGACAGAACAATTCATGAAATGCTCCCCAGAACTCAAATTTTTCTTTAAACAAGCAAAAAGTCTACAAGCCTATGAGATGAGACTCGTTACGTTACATAGCGTAGCATGTAGTGTTGAAAAGTTTGTGTAAATACGATTGTGCAGAATAAGATTAACATGTCATTCTTGAAAGCAGAGGTAAATATTTGATGTTTTCTACACTCTGCAGGATGTGGTGACAAAACATGTGTATCACACAGTCCACCTTTTACCAACTAGTACTATAAAAATTGCAACTGTCAGACGAGAGAGTTCTCATGTCAATATACGACGTTTGGATATACGACATGGATATAGGATGTTTTTTATCGTCTGAATGCTCTTATATCGATACGTCAGTTCAATATACGACGTATATCGAAACGATGGTTTGGGCCTTGTTTCGTACGATTATCCTATACCCATATGATGTAAATTCATGTCTGAATGCTCTCATAACTGTATACGTCATATAAGTAGGCGGGACTTATTCGCAACGCGCGCTTAGGGCCCGACCTCTACTCTACTATAGATGAGTCCAGCACAACGCAACGTAAACACGAAGCGCGAAGCCCGCATGAAGTTTGTACTGCACAAGGGAGAGACTCGTACATATGCATGAGCTTCCCACAAAAGTTTGACTGAGCACGAGGTCTGAATGCTCCTGTACGATTATTGGATAACGGGGCGTTGCTTCTGAAACGTCTCATATCGGTACATCATATATCCATACGTCGTATGAATATACAATAAGTTGGTGCATCTGAAAGTGGGATATTCTAACAATTACACTGAATGATTTTGTATGCAACAATGCTAACAGATACATGTACATGTACAGGGCACATGAGCAGTGTACATGTACATGTATGTAGGCCCTATTACAGCTGGTAGTATTTCAGATATGTCACAGCAAAACATATTGGAGTGTTTCTTTTTCGGTGAATAGACTATTTTCTGGTGCTCAAGTAAATAATATGGATTAATCTGAAACTGAAACAGTTTAGCTACAAAGACATAGTGTTTATATTTCTGCTTTGTTCGGTTGCTCCCCAACATACTGTGTAAATGTATGCTTGGTGGACAGGTGTGTAGAGAGTGTCAACATGTGTGTAATGCTTACCTGTGCATCTAGCATGTTTTAAAAATCTGTGTCTGTTTTGCTCTTTTTTTTGTTTTAGATTTACCCACACTATGAAAGGGAAAGTCCACCCTAGAAATTTCACTGTTTCAATAAAAGGAGATAAATAAAAGGAGATAAATTTCATGTACAAAGTGAATGGAGACCTGCTAGCATATGATGTCATCAGTGTTGCCAATTTGCAGAGCCGAGAGTAATTTACTAGAAAATGTAAATGAGTGTAATTTTCTTATTCTTTGACTGATTTTGCTCATTTCTTTTTTAAAATGCTGTTCAAATTTATCTCCTTTTATTGAAACAGTGAAACTTCTAGGGTGGACTTACCCTTTAATTTCTGTTCCAGAAATTAATTTACCCCCATATTATTCAGTTTTTAAAAAGTACTCGATTGCATCATGCTGTGACATGACTGGTTGTATACTATCAGGCCCTCTATTTTTGTTGAGAAGTTGCCCACTTACGGTGCTCACAGTGACAGGGTGTGAGTGTTTTTCACACTTTTAATTTTCCTCATGACAGCTCAAAGTGGACTTCAGGTACTGGTTAACTAATTCATTGTTTCTGCACAGATGAATGCTGTTTGAGAGCATGATTTGCAGATAACGTGCTATACCGTAATAAAAAGAAGGTGGCATTATGAAAGGCACTTTGAATTGATGTCATATAATAAATTGAAGATTGTAAAATTCTTCCTGGCCTAATGAGTTAAAGGTACATGTATAGTAATGATATTTTGGGGTTATAAATTTTCGTTAAGAATAACAAAGCAAAATTAATTGTCATTCTTGGATGTGATTCTTGTGGACTTTGAAGGAGGAAATTGGTGTAGCAGTAGCAGGAGATGAAAAGAGGATAAGGCAAGAAAAGGAAGAGATAAAATGAAGAGGAGAGGATGAAGAAAGACACAGAAGAGCCAGAAATGGAGAAGAAAAGGAGGACGAAAAGAACATAAAGAGGGGCAAGAGGGAGAAGGGTATCACTGGGAATAATTAAATTTTGGATTGAGAGGATATGATTGAAAAATAAAATTATTGTTATCTACTATAGGTGATAGTATCATCTTGAGTTGGAATCTGTATCTTGCATTCTAACTCTCAGTTATTGCAAGGTACATGTTTCTATGTGATCTGAAGTGGGCAATTATTTCGTCCAGACTCCATAGCTCTCTGCCTCATCCACATTCCACTTTACTCTTTAAAGCATGTATACCTTTTTATAATATAAATGCTTAACTCATTTAACCTAAAAGAGTTTAAACTCATTGTCAATTAGTGGAGAAGTGGAGCTGGTATTTACAGTGAACTCATGACGCACTCTGTGATGATGGGCTGTCTACTTGACTTGTGACCCATCGTAAAGCAGAGTTGGCCTTGATCCAGAACATCATTAGGGGGAGGATGATGGAGAAGGAAGAAAAGAAAGATACTGAGAGAAAGAGTGAGGCAGTTTGATGGAGTTGCGAACCGAAAAAGATGTATATACTAACAGCATTTTTACTGTGGAAGGACTATTTGTATCAGAAACATGATGGATTGTGAAACATCCTCTTTGTATGTTCAAAAAGGGATGTTATTTTTCATGTATTTCATGAAGGCCTAAATATCGAAACGTGTTTTAGAGAGAAGCACTTGTTTACATCATACTTATATATATACATGTATTTGTGTTCTGTAAGGGTCTTGTACTACACAACATTGCCATAGTGATGCCTTTAACAAGGTCTCAGCAGATACATGTAGCTTGCCTACACTGTGAATGTAACATGTACATGTAGCTTGAAGGCTTCTCCTACTTGTCATCATCATCTTATCATACCATCATAATTATTTTTATCATAATCATGACAAGCTAATCCAAGTGAATGAAGTTCAGTTTGTTGTTGTATCTTGATGCTAATGGTGTCTGTACAAACTGCATCTGGCATTATTCCCACAAAAACATTCTAAAGATCCTGAATGAACCCAGAGGTAGAAATTTGGAAAGAAAGTAGCTACCCTGAAGGCTGAAGGCAGGGACAAAGATGTGACTTACTCGTAGCCACAGAGTAGGCCTATTTGTGAATGCTACTTTATACATGTACACGGATGTCAACTTGTAGCTATGTTCACAGAGTGTAATAGCCAAGCTTTATCTAACTAAGGTTTGAAACTACTACTGAACTTAGAAGTTTCAAAATTATATGAAATATACGACCTGAAACTACAAGATAACCTAAAGGTTTTAAAAAACAAGTACAGGCGAACCTTGTGATAAACTATTCCGGACCAAGGAAATAACCTCTTTATATCAAAACCTTGTTATATGTGTAAAGGGCTAAAAAACTATAAAACACAAAGAAATGGGACAGGCAAATTTACCATGTTATAACAAGAGTTTGTTATAACAGTGTTCTTTATAAGGAGGTTCCACTGTATCAATTTTAAGTCTGTGGATGGTCGTGCGAATGTACATGTAACTTTGATATGAGTAGTAACACTGATAGCCAAAAGGATGCTAATGCATATACACTATCCCATTTATATCTACATGTACTACCCTCTTTATATACATGTAGATCTACTATATACATGTAGCTACTCACTCGGTGTCACGCCAGACAGCCATTTGACATTCCTTCCAAACTGCAACAACAACACAGAATAATGTGCAGAGCTACCATTTACATATATACATGTACATTTACACGTATATCCATGTATAGGTGTAGAGGTGTCGTGGCCTAGTGGATATGTCACCGGACTGTAGATCTCGTGGTCCGAGTTCAAATCCCGGCACGGCACTAATGTCCTTTGGCAAGATATGAATCTACATTTGCCACTCTCCACCCAGGTGTTAAGTGGGTACCCGGTAGGATGCGAAAGTCATTGTGATTTGTTAAGCATTGTGCGCCTGGCTGGAATGCTCCCTAGGGAGTGGAGAAGGTGCATGCATTGTATGCGGGCAAGCCTGAATCCGATGACCGGGGTAATAATATTTCTGTAAAGCGCTTAGAGACTCTCTTGGAGATGTATTAGGCGCTATATAAATCCAGAATATTATTATTATTATTATATCTGAGATACATGTTCATGTAATTGCAAGGTACGTTGTCATGGTGATACGTTGCTGAGCTTAAATGTAATATTGGCAGGTGTTTTTTTTTTCAACTCTGCATAAAGCTACATGTAGACATATCTAAGATGGTTTTTGGTTGGGAATATTGATTTTTTTTTTTTTTCAAAATCATCCAGGATGAAATTGTACTTTTTAACTGAAAAAGTGAAATCATGCAATTGACAATGAAAAATGTTTGATAATATTTCTCATTTGTATGTTTAAAATAAAAAGGAAGATAAATCACAAACTTATTTTCAATCTACCTTCAGTAAAGTTGACCTCATCTCATTATTTAGATAAATTAGAAAACGTACTATATTTGTCTTCTAGCGTTAACTTTGAGAGTATTTACCTGTACATCTACAGTTGGAGTACATGTACATGTAGTTCTCTGGAGGTTGTGCCGTGTCCAAACGTTGTTATTTGTGCTGTGCGCTTTAATGTCTACAGTGGTCAAGTATGGTGGCCCTGAAGTACATTCGACAACAGGTCATGTGCACCTTGAATTTCGCGGCCAGTGGACATGAATTTCCCGACTGGGATGCAAAGTTTGCATCTTGGGTCATGAATTTCGCATCCGGGGTCATGAATTTTGCATCCCGCGTCATGAATTTTGCGTCCTGGGTCATGAATTTTGCATCCTGGCTCATGAATTTCATGACTGGGACGCAAATTTTGCATCCAATGGCTGTGAAATTCATGTCGCACATGACCTGTTGTTGAGTGTACTTCAGGGCCACCATAGTCAAGGGATGACATGGTACAACCTCCGGAGGTTATGTCTCGTTTTTGGTAGCATGTATCATATAATAATGTTGTTTAGAGATAAAGAGTTAATTTACTTCTGGCCTTCAACAGATGATATTATAGATCTCCATTTGGTATATTAGGAAACCTTCAGAATATATTGGATGTATTACATTTATCATCATTTCTTTGAACATGATGGGAAAAATTCTTTGACTTGTAGCTGATGATGGATTCCTGTCAGTGCAAGCGTGCTTTGGGAAATAATAATTGGTTTGCATTTGTAAGGGAATGGAGATATACATGCATACACGTACATGTACTTATATGTACTGTATGCGTATTCTAGGGCTTTATTTATGAGTCCAGGGTATTTGTGGTGTACACAAATACATGTCATTTGAAAGTAGGAAGAATACAATGTATCTTGTCTATTTCCTCTGCAGATTACATGTAAAACAGTTACAGTGTTAATTTGCTATGAGCTATATTATCATGAAATTGACTTACACAATCAGCAATCAAATCTAGGCTGAAATTTGCACATACTCTTAAGTGTCACCCATTTCATGTACCAATAAATGTGAGTAGTGCCAAATAATTTACCTAATAAATGTACGTGTGCCAACTGCTGTCTATGGTAATCATGACAAAATTATTAAAAATTGCCAAGTAATTAGCAAAATAAAGATACATGTAACATGCTTTTAGTCATGACTTTGAGATTATATGGGCCTTTAGCATGTTTACAGATTTTAGAAGATAAATCTTCACTGTTTACTTCAGTTTAGTAATCATATGTTTTGTTTCTGAGGGGCCAGACTTGACTAGCGCATGTGCTACATGTATTATCGGGCCCCTGAACCAACCAGTGGTGTTTTTCTTTTTGTGATTGTCTGGATTAAAAACAGTGTATTGTATTTCGTTTGGTGATTAAATAAATGTGTGCTTTGTAAATGTTGTCATCATAGTTGCCTTTAAAGTGATTACACAATGGTAAATTTTTTTTGGATATATGATCGAGGATAGAATTCTAAGAAGAATGACATTAAAAATTTGATGATTTTCAATCGAAATCAATGCATTTTGGCTAATTTTCTCATGAAAACTCAAGAGGTGACAAAAAAATTTGAGTATGACTCTGAGGTATGACGTAAAAGTGGGTACCCAGCTGCGCGCATTGCTGTTGTGCTGTGCGCTAGAATGTACAATATGTATTATACATTGTACCTTGCGCGCATTTTGCAAGAAGTGAGCAACAAGGTACCCACTTTGACGTCATTTTGACGTCGAAGTGGGTACCCAGTTGAAACTGGGTCACAGCTGAGGGGTCAAAAATATCCTGAAATCTTACCACATTTGGGGGTTTCCTTGGCAACACGACTTTTAAAAAAACTTTAGGCAGATGATTTTCTGCTAATAAAATCATGCTCTTTTAAATGAACTAACATTGTTTCAGCATTGGGTACCCCCTTTAAGTATTGTGTTATAAGAGATTTGTAGCTGACTCTAGAGCAGAAGGTCCTCTTTTGTGATTGCACAAGGAATATTTCAGTGCAGTTGTCATAAGGTTTTCTAATGCAAACGCTGCAGGAATCATGGTCTTTTGAAAAAGTGTTTTTTTTTTTTTGGAGAGAGGCACTTTGTAATTAAACCTGCTTGTACTGAGCTGCTGGCTCCAACCTTAACTAAACACTCCCTTGTCGTTTGATTGCTTCGGATCGCTTAGCACCAGACATGTATTCCAGCTATGCTAGTCTTCAATTTTAATCTATTAATTCTGTGCAGAAGCCTATCAATTTCTTTGTGCTCTTTTATTTTTCTTTTCTTTTCGTTTGTTTCTTTTTTGTTCTTTTCTTTTTTTTTAATTTATCTTTCTTTTCCCTTCCTTTTCTTTTTAACACTAGATGCCTTTTTTCATACAATTCCGCCTTTCTTTCACGGTAACAAATTCCTTGACCAGAACTCACCTGTTCATGTTCTATAATACGATTCTATAATGCTTGATAACTTATTGGACATACCTAGAACTTGTCTGCTAACAACCACTATAACCCATTTGTGACAGGAATTATTTAAAGCCTAATTTAATCAGCTTTTATTCTTCAAATTGGCAACACCAACATTTTTATTTTATTGCTACATTTTATTTATAAAACATCATGTATCAGAAATAAATGAAAATTGACAGAAATTATGATGATAAGTCAAAAAGTTGCCAATTTTCAGGGGAATATGGTGATTTTAAACTTTATATCACATTGACAATTTAAGGATTTTAATGCTTATTTTCCTTTGAAAAAACTTCAGCATCAAACAATGAATATTGATGTAACCAAAATGGGCACAGTTTGTGTAGAATTTTTTTGCTCTTTCTGCTCATGTATTTGGTATGATTTTTAGGGCTTTGTATTAAAAGATATTAGGCCAAACCACAAAATGTGGACCTCTGTCACAAATGGGTTAAAGTAAGATGATACACTGTACCTTTTCACTGACAGTAAAATGGTAATGATAATAATATTACTGATAATAATAATAGTAATAATAATGAAAATACATTTTTGCACATACACTGTATGGTCATAAAAGGCTTGAGTATCAAATGATTGTCAATTTACAAAAAAACCCCACAAAAACCTACATGTACAGAACTTGGCATGCACACATGTGTTTCAAATTTCCCATACACTGTATGATTTAAAGCATTCTTTTGAACTTCAATTCAAACATATATTAAGCACATGAAGCTTAAAGTCATTGAACAGTTATGTTTTACATTCTACTTATATTAAAGTGATTACACAATGGTAACATTTTTTTCGATATATGATCGAGAATAGAATTCTAAGAAGAATAACATTAAAAATTTGATGATTTTCAGTCAAAATCAATGCATTTTGGCTAATTTTCTCACAGAAAGTCAAGAGTTGACCAAAAAATTTGAGTAAGAGGTATGACGTCAAAGTGGGTACCCAGCTTCGCACATTGCAGTTGTGCTGCGCGCTTGACTGTACAATATGTATTATACCTTGCGCGCATTTTGCTAGAATTGCGCGACATGGTACCCACTTTGACGTCATTTTGATGTCAAAGTGGGTACCCAGTTGAAACTGGGTCACAGCTGAGGGGTCCAAAATATCCTGAAATCTTACCACATTTGGGGGTTTCCTTGGCAACTCGACTTAAAAAAAAAATTTAGGCAGATGATTTTCTGCTAAAGAAATCATGCTCTTTTAAATGAACTGTAAGGCATGTATTTACATTTATATGAGCTTAAATTCATGATTATGGAAGAAAGTTCTGGATTTTATTTCTTCCCAGGAATTGCCCTCTCAGTCAACTATATATTTTGCATTTTTACAAGTCCATTTGGAAGGTAACTCACAAACATTATTATAATAGTTAAGTTCATAGATCTTCAAACAAATTTCATGAATGGTCTGTTAAATCAAGTTACACCCTATGAAGCTAAGTCAATGAGTTACCTACATGTAGGTCCTTAACACTGTACATGTAATTCCTCAGAAACCCAATCACAATTTTTATCTTCCTTCAGGAAACAATATAAAATCTTATTAATCATCAGATGTGATTAGTATACTACATACATGTATGTATACACATGTATGTATACACTTTTCTCTTCTTCTTACCATCCCCTTTTTGAAATGAATTGTAATTTAGGTGTTTGTGTGTGTTTTCTCATTGATTTCATTGTATTTTTATGCCTCCGCCCACCGCAGGTGGTTGCCGGAGGCATTATGTTTTCGGGTCGTCCTTCTGTCCGTCCGTCCTGTTTTCGTTCTCGCGATAACTAAGAACCGTTTGACGGATCAACTTCAAACTTGGCTCGTGTATGCACATGGGAGGGACAATGATCTGATTAGATTTTTGGGGGGTCTCAAGGTCAAAGATCAAGGTCATAGAGGTAATAATACACATAAAAATGGCTCGTTCTCGCGATATCTTAAGAACCATTTGACAGATTAGCTTCAAACTTGGCTCATGTATGCACATGGAAGGGACAATGATCTGATTAGATTTTGGGGTCTCAAGGTCAAAGGTCATAGAAGTCATTATGTACATAGAAATGGTCCGTTCTCACGATAACTCAACCATTTGACGAAGCAGCTTCATACTTGGCACATGTATGCATATGGGAGGGACAATGATGTGATTAGATTTTTGGGTCTCAAGGTTAAAGGTCAAAGGTCATAGAGGTCATTATGTACATGAAAATTGCTTGTACTTGCGATAACTTAACAACTCCGTGTTGGTTCATCTCCAAACTTGGCTCATGTATGCATATGGAAGTCTCATAATAGTGTCATTAGATTTGGGGCTCACAAGGTCAAAGATGTCATTTTATACATGAAAATAAACAAATCAACATGATTGTGCCATATATTTCCGATCTGGCAATGGCGGAGGCATAAATTTGGACCGCGCGGTCGAGGATTCATCTAGTTTTATTGCTAGAATAACTTTTTGTTCTGTTGTCTAATGAGTGATCCAAATTGACAGGTTTATTTTGACCTTCATCGAAAGCACTGGAAAATCTTGTATATTATGTATTTTACTTTGTTGTTACCATGTGTTTTGATTTTATCTTGTGAAAAATAGATTGTTCAAATTGAATTGAATTATATCTCACAATGGTCTTTGATGGTAGACTAGACTGGCTTAACTGCTGTGACAGGCCTCACATTGACTGTGAACAGTATGTGATTGTATGAAGATGTTATGTTGGCTTTTAATTAATTGCTTACCTTAATGCATTCATTTTGAGTAAGTGCTTAAATGGGTCCGCTGACAGATATGTATGTTCATGTAAACACAGTATAGTGGCTGGCTCATGCAAGTATGATTTAGAAATAGAAACCGGTAATAAGTGTACTTAAAGGCATTGGCTAACTTTGTGAGCAGCTGATTTAAAAAATTCTCAAACTAAGCTGAAACATGTGTATGAGTACTTGTATTTGTACTAAAAAACTCTGAAACCAACCATAATTTTGAATGAAAAGCTGTAAGTTAGATGCAAACGGCGATTTTATTAGCTTTCGTCTCGAGAGACAATGAACTACATATGTAAGAGGACCGTTTGAACGAATTAAAAAATACTGTTACCTGCCTCCGCCACGTGGTACGTCAATACACACAGTGCGGTCCGCTGAGTCATGCGCGCATGCGCACTCCTTACGTTTGGTCTGTGCAACCGACCCTCGTATATTTTTCAAACATTGGTTCATATTCTAATATTTGAAAATACTTCCCGTGGATATTATACTCTGAAACTTTCAGACTGGTATTTTTACTCTATAACCATAATGTTTACCCCATTTTCAAGTAACAAAATGAGATTTTTTTAAATCAAAGCAATGTCAACCAATGTCTTTAACATGTTCATGATTTATAGTTTTTTAGTGTTATAGAGTGAAAGTGGAAACATCGAGGGATCATAAAACATGCTGTCGTTAGATGTGTAATTGATGCACTTAATAGTATTTGCTTTAACGATGGTAAATCCACCTTTGAACTTGCTTAATTGCATCATGATTGCTTCTCCAATACCATTGCATCATAGAAAGTAGGAAATTCATATAGTTTACAAGCATACTTTGTGAAATGAAAATGTTCTTTTGATAAGTTATATGATTATGTAACTTAAGGACCAGCATGTGTTTAACATACTACACCGTATGTTTTTTTTTTTTCTCATAAATTCTTACCTTTACAATGCAGGGAGCGAGTTGGCTCAGTTGGTAAAGTGTCTGCCTGTTGAACCAAAGATCGTGGGTTCGAGTCCAACTCAGGTGGATGACTGAAGCCTACATTGTGTGTTATCGTGCCTCTCCCTGTTTCATAGACGCAGGCTATGCTACAGTGGAAAACACTCCGTCCCTGGGATAGGATGTTAAATGGAGGTCCAGTATAAAGGAGAGTCACCACCTTTGCGTGTTAAAGATCCCACTGCACTATTCGTATAAGAGTAGGGGGAAACCCGGGTGTATGTGGTCCACCTGCACACCCCCAATCAGTGATATTGGGAGGAGAGACCTCAGGATTACAGTGATTCAGTTCGCTTTTCACCTCTCAGGCACAGCTGATGCTAAACCAAATAATAATGATAATAATAATAATAATCATACAATTTTTCTTTTTGCATATTATCTTCCAGGATTCCAACATCTTGTCAGCAACGTTTCCAGGGTCAACTCAAGTGGCTTATATTCTGAGTCTTGGAGTGGTGGAAGGGTACAGACGAAGAGGAATAGGTAAGTTTCTCTCTTTGAAAATACTAACAGATTGAAATTTAGGGCCTTTTAATGCAAAGCTTAGCAAAGGATCATACAATTTTGTGATGGATTGCAAACAGTGGTGGATACATTTATTCGCGAACATCAATCGTACATGGAATTAAGAAGCTTTGTGTTATGGGGCCGTGTTCAATCCAGTCGAAACCTGAGAATGGTGAAGTAAGGGCATGGGTCGAGAGAAAGTAGGTGGAGGTAAAAAGAGTGTATGCGAGAAGGGAAGAGAGAGAGAGAGAGAGCGGAAGAGGTAAGGAGGGAAGGAAGGAAATAATGAAGAAAAGGGGAGAATTGAAAATAGGAGGTGAGAGGAAGAGAAGTAGAAAGGGATAGGGGGAAAAGCAGAATGGCATTTAGGAAGAAGGGGAGAGGAGAAAGAGAAAGGGGGGGGGGTGAGATGGAACATTTTGTGGCAAAACAATATAATACTGTCATCACAAACTGGTTGGGCGGGGGGGGGGGGGGGGGGAGGGGATAAAAGGACATGAAATAGAGAACGAACAAGAACATTCTAGATTTATTGAAATTTGAATAGTGTAATAATTGATTTAAGAGGCTGGCTGAATATACTATAAAAAAAGAGCACTTTCGATTAGATGTATGTTTTATGGAAAAATGTCATCAATTGAAGTGGGGATTAGTGATGCAGTAAATGAGATAAAGGAAAAGAGAAACAATAGAATGAGAAATTTGATGTCCACGCAGAGTTTCTCATTTAGTTGTAAACTGTATCGTGTGAGCGTGAGCCAATGGAAGTGCTGTTGGGTGTAAAAAGTATTTAATGAAGTACATGTAGGTAGAAATCCCCAATTTTCCGTTTTCTAAAATGCAAATTCCGTGTTCTTCAGTGACATGTAAAAACATTTGACAAAGGCAATTCTAAATAGTAAAAATCTAAAACATAAACGTAAGCTACCCTAATATACACACTGCAGTATGCATGCAGACGTAACTGAAGCTTCGCGAACACATGCTAAACACTGTGAACAGGTTAGATCCAGATTTTCCGCCGATACACAGTTGTTTTATTGGATTTTGCTTTATTTTTTATGTTTTTCCCTGTATTTTTCATAATTCAAAGTTTTTAGCCTAAAAATCACTTTTTCTGTGAAATTCTGGGAATTCGGTGTTCTTCCCGAATTCCGTGAGATTTTTTCCGTTTTCTGTATCGCGGAAAACTGGAGACTTCAATGTAGGTCTTTTAGCTTTCCTTGGAGACTTGTTCAGACATGATGACATTGTTAATCACCATACAAACAAAAATTGCTACTGCATTACTTCAGGTACAACTATATGTGTTGATAAATGGCAAGTAGGGGTGACAGATAGTGCTATTCAGTGCAGCAAAGGCCTTTACTATTCCATATTAGTATGACAGAGAAATGTGAAGCCTGCTACTCTGAATTCATTATATTTCACCTCAAGTTTGCTTGTGAAATTCTTTTAGATTGGACATCGCATCAAGTGTGATCAAAACCTATACTTAAAATATGTGTAGTAGTAATTATGTTTCTTACTTGCCCTGGCATTTGGGAAACATGAGGTATTGAATGATTGCTTGGTTAGCAATGCCTGATATGATTTATGATGTCATGATGCTTTCTCGTAGCCATGGTAACAGCCATAAGAGCAGAGGCATTTTCAGATGAATGATTTTTGTGGTATGCTTTTCCCAGGCTAGGCTATTGAAGCACAGCCCATATTCTTTCTTTCATTAATAAAACCACTTTCAGAGTTGATATCCTTTTAGCAATCAGTCCTAAGGTTGGAATACAAAAATGTGATTTTTTTTATAAAAAAAAAAAAAAAAAGAAAAAGGCTAAGTGCATGCTTACTGTATTTATGAGCTTCATGAGCATTGCCTGAGTGGGTGACAGATCATTTTTTCAAAATCACTGAAAGCATTTAATAATTCTCATTTTTTTTAGATAGTTAGTTTGATGATAACAAAGTTCAACTTTCCATGATTTCTCATTCAAGGGTATTGCCAGACACTTTCAATGATGAGGGGCAGTGTCAGATCAGATTTAGGGAAGTGTTTTAAAGATCTTGTTACCCATACAGACAGAAAGAAAAAAATCAAAGGAACATAACAGTTCAACAAACAAATGAAAGAAAAAATTGAAAAAGAATAACTACATGTAAGTTGTTCAGATATACTGACATGTTGAAGAAAAATCAAAGAAAATGAAGACAGAAAAAAAATGATGGAAAAATGAGGGGGGGGGGGGAAGTCTCATTCCCTTCACGAATTCACTTTCTTCTTTTTGGAAATAATTGTTTCTCATTGCATTCATCCAATGGGCAGGAGGGTGAAACATACATTTGTCTTAAACTTGTGATAATCAATAATGGAAAGAAGATGTATTTATATCATTTTGTGGTATGTAAAAAAAATGGAAGAAGCTTTAGAATAGGAAAAAGATACAAAAGAGCTGGTAAATTCCATGTATTTGATACATTAGATCACATCTAAAATGTCAGTGGAAATGCTTATGTATGGTCAAAATTGTAATGGAAGAAATTCAGACAGTGTTAAATCACACGATCTGTATCATGGGAATACAAGTCAAGGATTTTAGATATAAAATCTACATGTACTGGATACTGATGCATACAGTATTACATACATACAAGTATGTGACTACCCCACATTTATTCAATTCAATTCAAATCGATTCAGTTCAGTTCAATTCAATTCAATTCATTTATTTTTAACTTTCAATTTTTCATATTTACAATGATGGTACAGTTTACATATTCACATATAAAGATACATATACAATGTAGATCAACATGCACAATACAATACATAATTTTTTTTTTTTTTAAAAAGAAAAAACATGAAATTGAAAGGGAAGGAGTGCCAACCAGAAAGCAGAGCTTGTAGGGTGTAGGCCCCCCTTTAAAAAAGTAATTATTGTGAATTATTATGTTATGAGAAAAAAACAGCAACAATAACAATAATTGAATCAGTAATACAAGTCATTTTATTTGATGCATCTGCCTTGAATGACACACTTCTAGTAAAGTTCATATTGGTCTTCTTTAAAGAAAGGCATCTGATCTAGCCATCTCCATATAACTGCTGGGCCTGAATTCAAACAGTTTGATTGATTATTGCCATTGTAAGATAATTGGATGAGCCGCTTTGTCTGCTGCTACACGATCATTAGAGTGGAATAAATGGTGACTGTATGGCAACCACTGTACATAATTTTATAACCAAATAAGTTTTACATGTAGGCTGGAGTTACATGTATTATTTGCTCCCTGAATACAGTACCGTCATCCATTACAATGCTATCATCATCGTAAATTGCTTGTTATAGATTGTTAATGCAGTAGAAGCACATAGATGAAAACTTGAAATGTCAAGGGTTCCTTCCCACTCCCAAGCAACTACAAGTTACAACTACGTACATGTACATAACCATGTGACAGCATTACATATTAGGCCATAATTTCTTATTTCCTCACCAGGTGATGGTACATTAGATTTTTGATCAAGTTTGGAAAGGTCTCTTTCAAAATTACATGTAAGCATGTTGAATACAAAATTGTCTTTGAAAAGTAATTATGTAACTTTCAGTTTCTACTGCATGGTATTCCTCAGTAGCTCATGGATTTGCTGTTGAAGATAAATGGGTGTGTAAATCATCCTTGTTTCAATGTTGATTATGGCTGCAATCTACATGTGTCGTTTTCATATGGTATCAAAACACTTCACTACTTATCAGTATTAATGTGACAATTCCTTTAAATACCCTCCTAAAAGAGTCCTGATAAGGCATTGTTTCTTATCTCATTTAATTGTTGAATTACTCATTCTTTATATGAAGTATGTCTACTTGAACATTGTACTAGAGTTTTTATTAGTGTTATTATTATTATTATTAATGGTATTAAATAGATACAAATGATGGGTATTTTAGATCTTCTTGAACCAAAATGAAACCAAGTATTAAGGGTACCCTTATTTTTTCTTTAAGCAAATAGTCAATAATATGATCAAAACTCATAAACATGGGTGTCGATTTGTGTTTGCGGTTGGGGGGGATGACTGATGCCGAATATCCTCCACCGCGGAGCAAAGCCGCGACCGAGCGGGGAAAGGGTGTGGAGGTTCAAATGTGAAGGAAAGACTAAATATGCTGGGGGGGGGGGGGGTAGGACCTGTTTTTGCTGCCCATATCTCTGTATTATATGTCTAATCTACCGTTCCTCCAATTAACCGCACAAAAAATTGTTTTAAAAATAACATTGCAGAGGTACATCCTCATTACTTGCATGAGAACTTTAGGGGTCTTGAACCTTTACTTAGAGTATGAACTATCCCATTTTCTTTTGCGAGCGAGCGAAGCGAGCGAGCCAAAAATTCCACTTTCTAGCTATAAAAGAAATGTTATTTGTCCTCAAAGTACTCTTAAGCAATAAAAGATGTTTGACTACTTCAGCACCTCGCTGGTCCAATTGTTACTTTCCTAAACCACCCTACAATCGAGGGAGGCGAGATAGGGGAAAACACATTCTTTTAGTGATGAAGTGTTATTTAGTCATCAAAATATAGGTCTAAAAAATATATACATTAAAATATATACATTACATATCGAGTGAGCGCCGCGAGCAAGGAAAAAAATACATTCTTTGATAGCCTCAAAGACATCTAAGTAGTTTTGATCACCTAATTGCCAAATATGATGCTTTTTGGTGCATCGCTTGCCATCTAAAACCATTTTGTTTCTATGAGCGAGCGAAGTGAGCTAACGACAAAAACTCTTGTTTCTTTCTAGTAAAACGTAGAATTTTCACCAAAATAAATTAGATGAATTTTATGATGTAACATTTCCCTGTATTAGAGAAAAGCTGTACATCTCGCTGTAAAAATATTACAATATTTGGACATGTTGCTGAGGGAATAAGAGCTCTTGCCTCCTGATCTTGTTTCTATGAGCAAGCGAGCGAGAAAGGGCTATTTTTTTAATACTGAGAACAGCTAGGTTCTAGTGTACTGTTACTCCAATTTTATGTTTTTAATAACGTACATTTTGTCAGCATCTTCCTTTCTTATATATGGTAGGATAGGAATAGGCTACCGGTCGCAGGCCATTATCTCATGAAAATTCTTCTGTTATTGGTCTTCTTCCCGTTCGACTCCTTGCAGTTATATTATAATAGTACATGTATAACATTGGATAGAAACACAAGATGCAAACCAGTTTCATTTTATAATAAGCCCTGATAAACAATTATTAACTGGCATTGGTTAAGATAACAAAAGATATTAAATGCAAGTAGAACAATAATAGCATACTATTTGATAGAAAGACAAGATGCAAACTTATTTGCTTTCATAAAGATAGTGTTATATCCTCATTGGTTGGGATACTTAACATGTGAGCGAGCAAAGCGAGCGAGCTCTGAAAGCCTTTTCCTTTCCTTTTAAAAAATTGTTTCTTTGCTCTTTGTTCTCTTTGTCTTTGTCTTTACTTTTGATTTTTCTTTCGAGGATTATAGAAGGTTATAAAATTTTCATGTTTTTCATGTTGAATTATTTTTTTTGGGGGGGATGATTGTACAAGCCATCCCTCCTGACCAAAATATTGGGGGGGGGGGGCGATATATACCCCCATCCCCCCGGGATCGACACCCATGCTCATAAATGTACATTAAAACTGAATAATCTGTTTTCTATAGTTTGTAATCAATTCATTTATCTTTCTTATATGCCCTTCAGCCTCTGCTCTCCTGGATAATTTCCTGACATCACTGACCACGGGTCCTAGGCCAATAGCTAAAGCTGTCTACCTCCATGTTCTGGCCACCAACACTGGGGCCATCAGGTTTTATGAGAAGCACAAGTTCCAGCGCCATGAGTTCCTTCCATATTACTACTCCATTCATGGCCAAGCCAAGGATGGACTCTCCTATGTGCTCTACATCAACGGTGGTCAACCTCCTTGGACGCTCATATATCCTTTGATAATCACTCATTTCACTATAGGATTGTTTATTTTCCAGGGAATAGAAAATTAAAAATGAAATAGGTGCCATGTTTACCACTTCCATTTACTTGTACGAATATGTGTGCCAGTTACTCAGAGGTCATTTTGAACATCCATCCTGGACCTTTTGCTACCCAACCTAACCCTATAGTATATTTTTGATAAAGTAAAACCTACAGCCTTCGCCACCACAGCCAATGTCAAAGGCATCCATACTTTTTACCAACTGCCTTACGCAATATGCCAGTGAAAAACGCTAGCTACTTTCATCAAAAATTATTTTACACTGTCTCATGATCGTTGCTAATAAAGAAGAAGAAGAAGAAGCATGCAAGACAGTACTGCATGATTGCTGCATATAAATTCTTACCTTTTCCTTGACAGTTCAGCTCACAGATTATATGAAACACTTTGGTTCTTACATCTCACGTATCCAACCGTGCAATCTGCCCCACGCCATGGCTCGTCACACACGCAACTTTTTCTCCGCCAGACGTAGCTGGGTGCACCTGCCCCACCTGCCCAACATGCCCAGCATGCCCAATATGCCCAACATCAACATGCCCAATATAACTATGCCAAACATTCTCTCCCGGATCAGGGGTCAAGGGTCGTCATCCGCTGGTCCTTCAGGGTCATCGTCATCGTCATCAGGGGCAGGAGACTGTTCAGACTCATCATCATCAACCTCCTCTGTGGAAGCTGTGACGGTGGTTGAAGACGGCGCTGGTGCTTCATCTGGGGCTTCATCCCCCACTCCTGAGGTTGTTACTGTTCCCATGGCATCTTCAAGCGAGGGTGCTGAGACGTCGACATCGAGCCGGCGGAGCTGGCTCCCCAATCGCCTGCCCAACAGGCTACCCAACCTGAACCGTTCAATGCCTAGCATGCCAAGTGGTATGAGTCTTCTGACCAGGTTTGGTGGACAGTGCTACGATAGCGGAGAACAAAATGAGCCTGACGAACCAGAGGAATACACTAATGCTGATCATAAGCTATAATCATCATCCATGTTTTACTTCTGACACCAACAAAATTGGGCAAACAATGCTTTGGTGATGCCCTTCACAACAAATGGAATGCATTTACTGTAATTGTGATATAAGAGTTAAGTAGGAGTTTTCTTTGTTCACGTTCATGATGTTCATGGACTGTGTTGGTGCTTCTACTAACTGCTGGAACTATTCCATTGTCATGGTGGATAAAGTCTAGTGAAGTGAAAGAATGGAGGAAGTGTGCTTTTTGCAAAGTCAGTTGTCAGTAAAGGAGTAATGATTCATAGATGACTTAAAAATGTGCATGTAAGAAGTGAAGGTTCTTCTTTTATGGAACATGGCAGCACTCCTGTGCTCACTACCATGAGATATGCAGCTTGCAGTGGTACATGTATTTAGTGGTACACACAGTGCTTGGATCATTGAGGAAAAGGAAAAGGAAAGAATGTACGATACGTTGCGATACATCATATTCCGCAGCTGTGCCTGGCCACATTGAACAATGCAATGCCTTCTTTTCATGTGACCAAGATTCTTGTTATTCAGCAGGAGGACTGCGATGATTATTAACATTCATGCATTTGTGTGTACAGTGTTTCATCATTGACATGTATACTACTATATTACTTCTTCAAATGCATTTAAATCCATTAGCAACTCTGCATAATTTCACTCTTAGTCCCATGTACTACCAATTCAATTTCTTTAATAGCCTGACTTATCTTGTGAATTGATATGTGCTCATCTGTTTGATTCATGAAAGACATTATTTCCTTCCCCTATATAAACAGTAAGTCATAGTAAATATGTTATTGCTTGATTCAATTATTTTCTCTCTGTTGGTATGAGGGGGAGGAAACTTTTAACCAGAAGGTGCTGTGATTTTTTTTTTTTTTTTTTGAACATGCATCCCTAATGCAAGTTCTAGTTTATTTTTCTGATAATTTTCCTTGTGTTATTGTGCAATTGGATTTTCATTCTCATTAATGTTAAGCTGTCTAGATTTGAAGCTCTCCATTTGTGGAACAGTTGTCAATGAGATTTAGACTGATAGGCTTATGGGCTCTGTCTCTATGTTACATGATAATAAATTCAGAGGCAAAACCTCTCATAACAGAGAGTGAAATCATTTCCAGTAGTTGCCACATGTGTGCCACTTCTTTATGAGGCTGTTTGAATTTGTTTCCCTTATTTTGTTTCCTGCCATTGCATTTAAATGCTGGGCAAGGTAGGGAGAAAAGTATAAGGCATCTGGGGTTTTTTTTTCTTCTCAACTCTGAACAGATTCCATGGTTTCTTATTGTATTAGGCATGCTAAAGAACTCTCCAACTTACCTCATATATGTAGTTTGTATTAAATAAAGCTTACCAGTAGTAATATTTTCTTTATAATACCCTTTGTACAATGGCCATTTCAGTGTATCAGATTATTTTGAATATGGACTTTGATATACTAGTAGAAAGACTAAGAATATGGGGATTGGAATCACGCATATATATATATATATATATATACATACATAAAAGGAACACAATTTCCCAGATGGGCAATTCCACAACATATGGGACACAGAGCTCAAAATTTGAAATCGCACTGTGCCCGGTTAATTCCAAATAAAAATCTGAAATTACTACAGGGTCTTCTTTTTTTTGCAATAAACATTTAAGATAAAAAAATCTGCAATTCGACCTTCTTACGGAGAATAGCATAAACAAACAAAAATTTGCAAATATGGGACTATGGTCAGGGAAATGTGCTTTAAATGCCTCTTATTCTTATATTTAGTCATTTTTTCTCGGATTTTTTTCCATCTAATTGATTTTAATGGATTACTTTAACAGATTTTTGGTAGTTGAAACACTAATGGAAATGTGCAAAATCTATGTTGAATTTAAGTGTAACGTCAGTTACGTAACGTCAGTTACCAACATGTCTTCAGTAAATTTTTCACTTTTTGCACTAAAACAAATTATTCAAATTGCTCATTATTTTGCACATCTCTTCCCAGGAACCTAGGTGTAATGTCAAATGAATTACATAATCCTTACAAGTCTGAGACATGAGATATATAAATTTGATTCTACACCACCATTTTCCATGTCCTTTTTGTGTAACATCAGTTACCGACACATTTTCGCTTGCTGTGTGATAAGAAATGCAGTTTGAGATAAAAACTGTCCATGTGTTTCTTCCCTATTATCAACTTATTAATCTATAGTAATTAAAAGCCAAAGCAAGTGTCATTCACAAAACTACAATATAAACACTAGTACTAAACCACTAGTACTCTATCTTGGTAACGTCAGTTACCGTGGAATTGCCCAGATGATATTTCCATATCCATGAACATGTAGTGATCAAGCACAGCATCCAGTATTCGCAGTACATGCAGAAGAAACCCCAAACAAAACAAACACCCAAAACAAACAAGAACGTGGCTAATGCAACATTGATCCCACTGGAACTTGTGTAGTGTCATTAATTAACAACATTATTTCAGTACCAAAAGTGGTGGAGCTCATTTCTGTTGGTTTATGACTGCATGTTATTTTTGCAATGTTTTTTCCATGTTTTCTGTTGCTGAATGTGAATTTCTTGGTGTTGGAACTGTTTTCAAAGAAGCAAAGAAACAACTCAAAAATAAGTTGTCTGCGTTGTGCCAAAAGAGCACTTTACTCGTATCATTTCATATAGAATTTTTAACGCCCTTCTGGCTCCTGACAGGCATCGTTTATTGGCAATTTGCCAGGGCAATTTGCACATAAAGCAGAATTTAGAATGAAAAAAAAAAGCTTCCTTATTCAGTGGAAGCCTACATGTATGTGCCTGTCAGAGTAGAGAAAATAAAGACCCACTCTACTTGAGCTTAAGGAAAATGCAGTACGACATTAGTGTGCTTTTAGTGAATGAAGAAGAACAGAAAGAACAGACAGCGAAAGTTTGAGCAGAATTGGACAATCTGTTCAAAAGTTAAGTTTTGAAGTTTAAATAAATCATTATTATGGAGATCCTTAAATTGGCAACTCTGCAGGCTTCTTGATGTCATCATGGACAACTCTCAATTCATTTTGTACACAGAATTAAACCTTTTCTTCATTTTCAAGAAAAATCAATATTCTGTTTATTTACTCTTTGAGTATGTCATGCCTACATCAGTTCTACAAGTATTTGGGGAAGAATTATGTTAATTCCTGACTTAAAAGGTTATATAAATCAATTTTTTTTGAAAAATTATGCCAAAAATGAATGGAGAGTTTCCCACGATGACATCACAGATGCTGGCAAAGTTGCCAACTTAAGGATTTTCATAATAGGGATTTACTGTATGAGCTGAAATTTTTGCGGTGGTTTTATTTTCGCGAATTTCGGCGAATCACCAGTCGCGAATTCAACAATACAAACGAAAATATCCGCACGTACATTTGCTTTACGCGCGTCATCGGCACATTATATTGTTGCCATTGCCATGCAAGTGCAGCTGTCCTTCTCTCCGTGTGTAGCGTATGATAACATACAGAGAAAATCACACAAGTTAGCTCCGTACATGGTCACCTCCAAAACCCCTAATAAGAAGCCCAATGCTGCTACCAAAAATGTGGAATCAGTGCCATTTTTTCCAAAAACGTGCAGGGCTTTTGTGGGGTGGTAAGAAAGAGAGTCGCCGAAAACGCGCTAGAAATCAAGAAATCAGGAGTTTTATGACGGCTTTTTTTTGTTTATCGCAAGCTATGAGTGTGATGGTATTGGCAAAAAATAATAAAAAAACAAATCCTCTGGATCTGCTGATATGGCTCTTTTATGTACAAATAAGTTTACTGCAAGTCCTCTTGTGCTCGTGAAATTAACATTTCGCGAAAATGTCTGTGAGCCTGTGATTCGCGAAAATATTTGTACGCGAAAATATTGGCGTATACAGTACTTAAACTTTCAAAATTCTTAACTCTTGAGCAGAATTGTCTGATTTTGCTCAAACTTCACTGTTTACTCTTTCTTGTTCATCTTTATTCACTAAAAACACACTGATGCCTGGGTTCTATTCTCTTTTAATACTGTCATGCCAAAGTCCTACTGTGACATAAATTATGCAAGTATTTACAGAGGACTTACTGTGTAATTGAAAGTGAAGATGGCATGTGCAATTTACTTGGTGAAGATACACTGTACAGTCATGTAACATGTGTGAAAAACTATAATTGCATAATGCTTTTAATGCTGGCATGTTTTTTAAAGATACATCAGTGCAGTTAGGGAGATGCATTGTTATTTCATTTTAGTAATATAAGCTGCATCTGCATGTTACTGAATAAAGACAGTAGGAGATATGGAATGAATAGAAATACAGTTAACTAGTCGTACTACTAATAACGAAAAACAAATGAATAGAATACAGTCGTACTACTAATAACGAAAAACAAAATATCCACTTGATAGAAATAAACTCAAGCTTTTAAAAATACTTTACTGTATTGTTATTTTTATTTTTAGTTATGTAATATTTATTATTTTGGAGGGGGACATAATGTGTATTTAGGTAAAGATTGTGAAGGCTGATATTAATGATGAAGTAATAGGAATACATGTAGTTGGCTTAAATCATCACAATTAATTGTCTATAAGTGTGCTTGAAGAATTACAAAGAATTACAGTATTACCCTTTTCAGTAGAGGCACAAATATATGTTAATTTTCTTTATTTGTAGGCATAAACACCCACAAATGAAAAAAAAAAATAGAATATTTGTTTAATACTTATTGCTATGTTTCTGTGTATAAGTAATGCACATTCGAATTTACCTTAATGAGAAAATGAACCAATTTGAAATAAATGTTCATTTATTGCTTGCAAGGGAAGGAAGGATTTTTTTTATAGAAAAAAAAAACACCAAAACACCAAAAAATGAATGCCACGAAAAAGATGTTGATTTTCCTCACAATGTCCATAGGACCATTTCAGTGTACTGTTTTGAATGATTTCTCAAATAGAACCGTCTGAATCTTGATGAAATGAATTATGATGTGCTGTAATAAAGGTGTATTTGGGATTATGTTATGTCAGCATTCAGACACACAATTTCATTGCGCAGCTATACTATTTCAGTATATAGCCATACAGCGAATATTTTTCTGTCTGAACACAGGGTTTGTGTATGGATGCAGCCCGAAGGTCAAATGTTAATTGCATTTAGTCTCTATTCTGCAGAGGAATTTCGCTGGTCCTTTAAGTGTTCATTCTCAGAGAAGTATGCTTGGGAGAGAAACTTGTGTACATAAAATTTTGCTTACAAGTAAACATTGAGATATTAGTGCTTCTTGATTGTACATGTATTTTCAACTTTTTATAAGTCAGTATTTTGAGGTATAATACAGTAGAACTTCCAAAGATCGAAGTATATTTGTCTATGAATAGGATAATCTGATACATGTAATACTAGTAGTGGATGGATAACATGATGAAATGGTTTTGTAAATGAGATTTATATTCTGAGCAACACTGTGCTTTTGTAATGATGCGTACAGATTAGGAAACGTGTATTTCTTGATAATCGAATTGTTTTTCTCCTAGTCATGAATCTGAATTGTTCCTTTAGTATCTCAGGACTGAAAATTAATGATAGTAATCATGTTTCTCTCACTATCTTTGTCTGTTTACCCACCATCTCTTTCTTTCCTTCTTGCATTCACTGTTTTTTTTTCTCTTCTACCTTTTTCCTTTGTTTCCTCTTTCCCTCTTCTTTCTCTGATGCATATGCAAATTTTTTCAGCCTTTTTTTTTCTTATCCTTTCCTCACTGTGTCTCAAGTTCTCTCTTTACTCTCTCTCTCTCTCTCTCTCTCTTCCTTAGGTCCCTTTCTTCCATGCTTTTTCACCCACATTCTCTCTATTTCTCTGTTTTCACTTGCCTTTTTTTTTCTTTTCACTTGCCTTTTTTTTCTTTTCACTTTTGTCATTTCCTTCCTCTCTCCTCATTTTCTTTAATCTACCTCATCCCACTCTCCCCCTTTTTATTCTCTTGCTCTCTCCCATAGCCCCCTTCTCTTTCTTTCTCTCGGTTTTCTTTCTCCACATTAATTAAAAAAAAAAAATTTTATACTGTATGCTGAGACACTTTAGCATATTTTGTAGTTGTTTGCTCGGCCATCAGACACAGAAAGGTTTACTATTATTGTCCAAACAGGGTGCTCTTATTACAAAACCACTATTTGTCGCTAATCAACTGTATACTGTATTCCATAACATGATTTGAAATCATGTTGTTTCTGTGTTGCTGATTTAGATATGTTAGAATCTATTTCATTGTGATAACAAGTATTACACAAAGTGACTATTAACCTGCCACTTTTAACATATACCTGTAGTGAACTTGATTATCATCAATTTTCTTGAGGGCCATTTCATCTGCAAGGAAGATTATAATAGTGGCTTGAAAGTTGTGAGTCTCTTCTTTGAAATAACACACACCACTATTGGCACATTTGTTTCCATGGCAAATAAAATCACTCTTTTAATGCCCAACAGCAGGTCTGTGTAGGCATATTGATTTTCTCACAAATTCTTTAACTTCGTGTGGATGTGAAATAAAGAAATTTAAATAATGAAATAAATCATTGATAATAACGAGATGGAAATCATTATTATTAGAAATAGCACACCCTGGATATTCTGAAATGTTTCACTGGGATTTTGGTTTTTATCCTGGCACTTTAAAACAAAAATAATATATACACTAAGAAATTGCATAGCGATGCAGCTTCTCTCTGTTGCCATCATTCTTCTTGTCTATGTTTTGATCTTATGCTGTTAATTAAAGTAGTGTTTTTTTTCATGGTCTGCTGAGGCCACAACAGCCTCCTATTCATGGAGTTGGTTAATGCTTTTTTTTTTTTAGTTTGCAGGAGACAATATGAGCTATATACACTGATTAGAAGGTATATTACAATGCATTTTGCATTGCTGTTTTGTATTTACGACATCTTCTTGGAGATACACGCTGTCGTTTGTATAGTTTATGAGGTATATAAAGGAAATGAATAATCATTGTTTGTATTAAGCATAAATTGATTGATGTATAAGAATATTATGTGATAGTCATGGGTATCCGGTTTTATCTATGCACTGTAGGTTATTAACATTCATAATGCCACAATATGTGTGTAAAGATGTACAGATCTTCTCTCCCTCAGAATTAAGGGTTGTGAATTTGGCAGTCACTTGTATCAAAGTCCTCTGATAAATTTTCTCACTTGTATTTTTGACAGATTTAGATACAGTGATGCAAGTATTGGATTAGGTGACTGTATTTCAGGTAAATTAGCCCTTTGTATAGGTTCCTCAATTTGATATTATGTATAGCTGATGAGATTGTAGTAGTGCTATGTACGATATTTTTATACAGTAGTTAAGATTGTAGTTGTAATTTTTTATATATTGGCAGACTTTGTTAGTTGCATAATAGTTTGCACATTTCATATGAAATAGCCCATCTGGAGGTCATTAAAATGTTTCTTTTTGCTACAAGGGGCATTCAGTAAGTTCATAGCTCGACTATGAAGGAGCAGTTATCCGTTGATGTAATGAAGTCTTAAATTTCATCTTTTCCATGACGGGTGGCAATAATAGTCCAGTTCAGCAGCACCTCACACAAGTACGGGAAAACCTCATTATAACAAAGTCCTCTGGACCAAGGAAATTACCTCTTTATCGAAACCTTATTATATCAGGGCTAAAAAACAATGAAATACAAAGAAGTGGGACTGGCAGAATTACCTTTTTGTAGAATTACCTTTTTGTAATGAGAGTTTGTTATAACAGTGTTCTTTATAACTGTAAATAATAATAATAATGATAATACTCAGTTTTTATATAGTGCAAATTAGAATTAGGTCTCTAAGTGCTATGGAAAAGAAGAAAAGCGAGAAGAAGTGAGCATAGAAGACATGAAATAGTATGTGGTACAGAACATAACAGCATGCAAAAAACTAAACAGGAAAACATGTACATGACACTGTATAAAATTACAATATTATGCTTCAAAAAGATAAGATTTTAAGCAAATGTAAACAAATGTATTATAGAAGAAGTTCAAATTGGAGTAAAAGGGACTTTGCGTAGAGCTCTTTTTTTCAGCAGCATGCAGTGGGCTACCACTGAGTGGGTCATCTGTTTCATGTTCTCAAGAACAGGGAGAGGAAGGGTATTCATGAGGGAATGATGACAACGTCATCACGGACAATACTCTTGCCTGATCCACAGAAAATAAATGGGCAGCTCTCTTCAAAGCTGGTTAGGAGATTGTTGATGACAACCCATGCAGTGGTTGCCCACTGAACACTGCTGAAAAAAAAGAAACAAGCCCCCCCCCCCCCAAAAAAATCCTACTCTAAATGGACAAAGTGAAGTCCCAGGCACTCCAATTTGAATGTCTGCTCTAATATATGTACCTAGGTGGGGTGCTGCTGAACCACGAAATCTTGTCACTTGTAAAGGAAGGATGGAATATTCATAATACATCATCATGTTACTAAATAGCTGCTCCTTCATAATTGGGCTGTGAACATATTAAACACCCCTTGTATTGTAACTTTGTCCGCTGATGAGTGATAGTATACCAGGAAACAGACTGCACAGAGTGATATGTTTTAAAGATAAGTTTCTTGCCACATATGTATTCAACCTCAACCATTTTTTACAACTCAGTTAACCCCCTTTTTGTCTCCCATATTTTCCATCATATTTATAAGTGCATTGGTTGTGAAACCATTTAAAATATTCTGTTTGTATATCTATCTCCATTTTGTTATAGTTTGAATTGTTATTCATTTAGTTACAAATATATATCATATTGTATTACTAGTGTAATTATATCTTTTCTTATTTTTTAATCATTCTGCTCTTTGTTTCATCCTATTTTTTCCTGTCTCATATATAACAGCCCATTATGTTTCACTATTGATGATATAACATTAACCCCATATCCAACCATTAAAATTTGTATGTATGATCAGCGATAGGAATTGGATAAAAGTATTTACCGGTACACCAATGTTGTGTTCCACTCATAGCAATAAAAGCACATGTACAGTAAATGACAAGACAAAGGACAGAAAAAAGAAATGTTCTTCTCTCTCTCATGATTATAGATAGGATTTAGACTTTTTAATGTTTTTATTGGACTTGTACTTATAAACTTTTGGTTATTTACTTGAAGGAAGTGTGCTATTTAATGAATGCATTTGGGTTGGGTTTGTGTATTATTGATGTAACTGTATTTGCATTTTGTTTGATGGCTAAATATGTGGTTACAAGTTTTCATTGGTGAAATGCTTGTGGTGAATGTCCACTGAAGCATCTAGAAATTCAAGATTTGAAAAGCTATAGAGTTAATGTCCTAGGATGAAAGAATTATATGGGAATGAATTTGTGAGGGGTTTTTTAATTTGAGAAAGCCTCATAGTGCAAAAATTATGAATAGCCAACATTGAATATTCATTAATGCATCGAAATATAGTCGAAATAGTCGACTTGTTATTTCCAGAGTACCATAAGCCCAGTAGCATCATTAAATTTTTGATCATATTATGTTTCCATTCATACTGTAACTAGATATTGAAACATATATGTTTCCATTAATACAGAAAGTGTGTATATATTATTAATTACATGTATTTTTATGAAATAATTATGGAGGCCACCACTGTTCCATAAATTCAAGAGTTTGACAAGTAAGAGGGATGTTGTATGTTTCATCCTATTAAAGACATTGGTTAACATTGTTATGATTTTTTAAAAATCTTGTTTTGTTACTTGAAAATGGGATAAAAATGAGGGTTATAATGTAAAAATACCAGTCTGAAAGTTTCAAAGTATAATATCCACAGGAAGTATTTTTAAATATCAAAAATGTGAACCAATGTTTGAAAAATATACGAGGGTCGGTTGCACAGAATAGACATAAGGAGTGCGCATGCGCGTATGACTGACCTTACCATACTGTGTGTATTGGTGTATCACGCGCGGGAGGCACATAACGGCATTTTCAAATTCAAGCAAAGTGGTCCTCTTAGTGATTGTCTCGTGAGACGAAGGATAATAAAATCACTGTTTGCGTCTAACTTACACTTTTTCATTCCAAATTATGGTTGGTTTCAGGGTTTTTGAGTACAAATACAAGTACTCATACATATGTTTCATATTAGTTTGAGAGTTTTAAATCAGCTACTCACAAGTTAGCCAATGCCTTTAATACACCCATGATTAGTCACAGCATGATGGAAGCATTTGTTGGTTATGTATTTCAAAAGCACAAAGGATATATCATTATCCACTAACAATTTAGATTTCTGAATATATTACATCATGTATGATTTTAAGCACATGAACATTAATTCTAGATCATTTAACATTTGCAAGCTAAGTCACTTGAGGTTTCATATCTTTCCCTTGTTGATATGTCATTGATGATAATTTTGTTTGCCATGGATGGAATGTAAAATATTTTCTAGTTTCTCTTTGAAATGCCACTATGAAGGAATCAAATGAACGATTGATGCAACCCCTTCCCAACATTAAATGTGGACCCCCCAAATTTAAAATTTAGACAGCCCCCCCCCCCCCCCCCCCTCCCCCAGATCCCCTGTGAAAA
>CM057155.1:4225187-4283043 GCA_029962745.1 Echinometra lucunter
AAAGGAATAACTACATGTAAGTTGTTCAAATTTACTGACAGGTTGAAGAAAATTAAAGAAAATGACAGAAGAAAAAAATGATGGGGGGGGGGGGGAATGTCTCATTCCCTCCACAAATCACTTTCTTCTTTTTGGAAATAAGTGTTTCTCATTGCATTCATCCATGAGGCAGGAGGGTGAAACATACATTTGTCTTAAAATTTGTGATAATCATATAATGGAAGAAGATGTATTTATATCATTTGTGGTATGTAAAAAAAAGGGAAGAAGCTTAGATAGGAAGGAGATACAACAGAGCTGGTAAATTCCATGTATTGATACATTAGACCACATCCAAAATGCCAGTTGAAATTGCTAATGTATGGTCAAAATTGTAATGGAAGACATTGAGACAGTGTTAAATCACACGATGCTGTATCATGGGAATACAAGTCAAGGATTTAGATATAAAATCTACATGTACGGACACTGATGCCATACGGTATTACACCACATACAAGTAGTGACTAACCCACATTTATGCATTCAATTCAAATCGATTCAGTTCAGTCCAATTCAATTCAATTCATTTATTTTTTCACTTTCAATTTTTCATATTTACAAATGATGGTACAGTTACATATTCACATATAAAGATACATATAGATTAACATGCACAATACAATACATAATTTTTTTTTTTTTTGAAGAAAAAACACCTGAAATTGAAAGGGAAGAAGTGCCAACCAGAAAGCAGAGCTTGTAGGGTGTAGGCCCTCCCTGTAAAAAAGTATTATTGTGAATTATTATGTTATGAGAAAAAAAACAGCAACAATAACAATAATTGAATCAGTAATACACAGTCATTTATTTGATGCATCTGCCTTGAATGACACACTTCCTAGTAAAGTTCATATTGGTCTTCTTAAAGAAAGGCATCTGATCTAGCATCTCCATATAACTGCTGGCTTGAATTCAAACAGTTTGATTGATTATTGCCATTGTAAGATAATTGGATGAACCGCTTTGTCTGCTGCTACACGATCACTAGAGTGGAATAAATGGTGATGGTATGCAACCACTGTACATAATTTTATAACCAAATAAGTTTACATGTAGGCTGGAGTTACATGTATTAGATTGCTCCATGAATACAGTACCGTCATCCATTACAAATGCTATCAGCATCGTGAAATTGCTTGTTATAGATTGCTAATGCAGTAGAAGCACATAGATGAAAACTTGAAAGTCAAGGGGTTCCTTCCCACTCCCAGCAACTACAAGTTACAACTACGTACATGTACATAACCATGTGACAGCATTACATATTAGGCCATAATTTCTTATTTCCTCACCAGGTGATGGTACATTAGATTTTTGATCAAGTTTGGAAAGGTCTCTTTCAAAATTACATGTAAGCATGTTGAGTACAAAATTGTCTTTGAAAAGTAATTATGTAACTTCAGTTGTCTACTGCATGGTATTCCTCAGTAGCTCATGGATTTGCTGTTGAGATAAATGGGTGTGTAAATCATCCTTGTTTCAATGTTGATTATGGCTTGCAATTTACATATGTCGTTTTCATGTGGTATCAAAACACTTCACTACTTATCAGTATTAATGTGACAATTCCTTTAAATACCCTCCTAAAAGAGTCCTGATAAGGCATTGTTCTTATCTCATTTAATTGTTGAATTACTCATTTTTATATGAAGTATGTCTACTTGAACATTGTACTAGAGTTTTTATTAGTGTTATTATTATTATTATTAATGGCATTAAATAGATACAAATGATGGGTATTTTAAATCTTCTTGAACCAAAATGAAGCCAAGTATTAAGGGTACCCTTATTTTTCTTTAAGCAAATAGTCAATAATATGATCAAAATTCATAAACATGGGTGTCTATTTGTGTTCGCGTTGGGGGGATGAACTGATGGCCGAATGTCCTCCACCGCAGAGCAAAGCCGCGACCGAGTGGGGAAGGGTGTGGAGGTTCAAATGTGAAGGACAGACTAAATATGCTGGGGGGGGGTTTAGGGGAGACCTGTTTTTGCTTCCCCATATCTCTGTATTATATGTCTAATCTATTCCGTTCTTCATCCAATTAACCGTACAAAAAATTGTTTTAAAAACAACATCGCAGAGGTACATCCTCATTACTTGCATGAGAACTTTAGGGGACTTGAACCTTACTTAGAGTATGAACCATCCCATTTTCTTTTGTGAGCGAGCGAGCGAGCGAGCCAAAATTCCACTTCTAGCTATAAAAGAAATGTTATTTGTCCTCAAAGTACTCTTAAGCAATAAAAGATGTTTGACTACTTCAGCACCTCGCTGGTCCAATTGTACGTTCCTAAACCACCCTACAATCGAGGGAGGCGAGATAGGGAAAACACATTCTTTTAGTGATGAAGTGTTATTTAGTCATCAAAATATAGGTCTATAAAATATATACATTAAAATATATACATTACATATCGAGTGAGCGCAGCGAGCAAGGAAAAAAATACATTCTTTGATAGCCTCAAAGATATCTAACCTCAAAGATATCTAAGTAGTTTTGATCACCTAATTGCCAAATATGATGCTTTTTGGGTGCATCGCTTGCCATCTAAAACCATTTTGTTTCTATGAGCGAGCGAAGTGAGCTAACGACAAAAACTCTTGTTTCTTTCTAGTAAAACGTAGAATTTCCACCAAAATAAATTAGATGAATTTTATGATGTAACATTTCCCTGTATTAGAGAAAAGCTGTACATCTCGCTGTAAAAATATTACAATATTTGGACATGTTGCTGAGGGAATAAGAGCTCTTGCCTCCTGATCTTGTTTCTATGAGCGAGCGAGCGAGAAATGGCTATTTTTTTAATACTGAGAACAGCTAGGTTCTAGTGTACTATTACTTCCAATTTTATGTTTTTAATAACATACATTTTATCAGCATCTTCCTTTCTTATATATGGTAAGATAGGAATAGGCTACCGGTCACAGGCCATTATCTCATGAAAATTCTTCTGTTATGGGTCTTCTTCCCGTTCGACTCCTTGCAGTTATATTATAATAGTACATGTATAACATTGGATAGAAACACAAGATGCAAACTAGTTTCATTTCATAATAAACCCTGATAAACAATTATTAAACTGGCATTGGTTAAGATAACAAAGATATTAAATGCAAGTAGAACAATTATTATGCAAACCAGTTTCATTTCATAATAAACCCTGATAAACAATTATTAACTGGCATTGGTTAGATAACAAAAGATATTAATGCGAGTAGAACAATAATAGCATACTATTTGATAGAAAGACAAGATGCAAACTTATTTGCTTCATAAAGATAATGTTATATCCTCATTGGTTGGGATACTTAAAATGTGAGTGAGCGAAGCGAGCGAGCTCTGAAAGCCTTTTCCTTTTCCTTTCCTTTTAAAAAATTGTTTCTTTGCTCTTTGTTCTCTTTGTCTTTGTCTTTACTTTTGATTTTTCTTTTGAGGATTATAGGAGGTTATAAAATTTTCATGTTTTTCATGGTGAATTATTGGAGGGATGATTGTACAAGCCATCCCCCCCTGACCAAAATATTGGGGGGGGGGATATATCCCCCATCCCCCTGGGATCGACACCCATGCTAATAAATGTACATTAAAACTGAATAATCTGTTTTCTATAGTTTGTAATGAATTCATTTATCTTTCTATTTGCCCTTCAGCCTCTGCTCTCCTGGATAACTTCCTGACATCACTGACCACGGGTCCTAGGCCAATAGCCAAAGCTGTCTACCTCCATGTTCTGGCCACCACACTGGGGCCATCAGGTTTTATGAGAAGCACAAGTTCCAGCGCCATGAGTTCCTTCCATATTACTACTCCATTCATGGCCAAGCCAAGGATGGACTCTCCTATGTGCTCTACATCAACGGTGGTCAACCTCCTTGGACGCTCATATATCCTTTGATAATCAGTTATTTCAATATATAATTGTTTATTTTCCAGGGAATACAAAATTAAAAATGAAATAGGTGCCATGTTTACCACTTCCATCCTGGACCTTTTGCTACCCAAACCCTAACCCTATAGTATATCTTTGATAAAGTAAAACCTACAGCCTTCGCCACCATAGCCAATGTCAAAGGCATCCATACTTTTACCAACTGCCTTACACAATATGCCAGTGAAAAACGCTGGCTACTTTCATCAAAAATTATTTTACACTGTCTCATGATCGTTGCTAATAAGAAGAAGAAGCATGCAAGAAAGTACTGCATGATTGCTGCATATAAATTCTTACCTTTTCCTTGACAGTTCAGCTTACAGATTATATGAAACACTTTGGTTCTTACATCTCACGTATCCAACCGTGCAATCTGCCCCACGCCATGGCTCGTCACACACGCAACTTTTTCTCCGCCAGACGTAGCTGGGTGCACCTGCCCCACCTGCCCAACATGCCCAGCATGCCCAATATGCCCAACATCAACATGCCCAATATAACTATGCCAAACATTCTCTCCCGGATCAGGGGTCAAGGGTCGTCATCCGCTGGTCCTTCAGGGTCATCGTCATCGTCATCAGGGGCAGGAGACTGTTCAGACTCATCATCATCAACCTCCTCTGTGGAAGCTGTGACGGTGGTTGAAGACGGCGCTGGTGCTTCATCTGGGGCTTCATCCCCCACTCCTGAGGTTGTTACTGTTCCCATGGCATCTTCAAGCGAGGGTGCTGAGACGTCGACATCGAGCCGGCGGAGCTGGCTGCCCAATCGCCTGCCCAACAGGCTACCCAACCTGAACCGTTCAATGCCTAGCATGCCAAGTGGTATGAGTCTCCTGACCAGGTTTGGTGGACAGTGCTACGATAGCGGAGAACAAAATGAGCCTGACGAACCAGAGGAATACACTAATGCTGATCATAAGCTATAATCATCATCCATGTTTTACTTCTGACACCAACAAAATTGGGCAAACAATGCTTTGGTGACGCCCTTCACAACAAATGGAATGCATTTACTGTAATTGTGATATAAGAGTTAAGTGGGAGTTTTCTTTGTTGTTCACATTCATGATGTTCATGGACTGTGTTGGTGCTTCTACTAACTGTGCTGGAACTATTCCATTGTCATCATGGATAAAGTCTAGTGAAGTGAAAGAATGGAGAAAGTGTGCTTTTTGCAAAGTCAGTTGTCAGTAAAGGAGTAATGATTCATAGATGACTTAAAAATGTGCATGTAAGAAGTGAAGGTTCTTCTTTTATGGAACATGGCAGCACTCCTGTGCTCACTACCATGAGATATGCAGCTTGCAGTGGTACATGTATTTAGTGGTACACACAGTGCTTGGATCATTGAGGAAAAGGAAAAGGAAAGAATGTACGATACGTTGCGATACATCATATTCCGCAGCTGTGCCTGGCCACATTGAACAATGCAATGCCTTCTTTTCATGTGACCAAGATTCTTGTTATTCAGCAGGAGGACTGCGATGATTATTAACATTCATGCATTTGTGTGTACAGTGTTTCATCATTGACATGTATACTACTATATTACTTCTTCAAATGCATTTAAATCCATTAGCAACTCTGCATAATTTCACTCTTAGTCCCATGTACTACCAATTCAATTTCTTTAATAGCCTGACTTATCTTGTGAATTGATATGTGCTCATCTGTTTGATTCATGAAAGACATTATTTCCTTCCCCTATATAAACAGTAAGTCATAGTAAATATGTTATTGCTTGATTCAATTATTTTCTCTCTGTTGGTATGAGGGGGAGGAAACTTTTAACCAGAAGGTGCTGTGATTTTTTTTTTTTTTGAACATGCATCCCTAATGCAAGTTCTAGTTTATTTTTCTGATAATTTTCCTTGTGTTATTGTGCAATTGGATTTTCATTCTCATTAATGTTAAGCTGTCTAGATTTGAAGCTCTCCATTTGTGGAACAGTTGTCAATGAGATTTAGACTGATAGGCTTATGGGCTCTGTCTCTATGTTATATGATAATAAATTCAGAGGCAAAACCTCTCATAACAGAGAGTGAAATCATTTCCAGTAGTTGCCACATGTGTGCCACTTCTTTATGAGGCTGTTTGAATTTGTTTCCCTTATTTTGTTTCCTGCCATTGCATTTAAATGCTGGGCAAGGTAGGGAGAAAAGTATAAGGCATCTGGGTTTTTTTTTTCTTCTCAACTCTGAACAGATTCCATGGTTTCTTATTGTATTAGGCATGCTAAAGAACTCTCCAACTTACCTCATATATGTAGTTTGTATTAAATAAAGCTTACCAGTAGTAATATTTTCTTTCTAATACCCTTTGTACAATGGCCATTTCAGTGTATCAGATTATTTTGAATATGGACTTTGATATACTAGTAGAAAGACTAAGAATATGGGGATTGGAATCACGCATATATATATATATATATATATATACATACATAAAAGGAACACAATTTCCCAGATGGGCAATTCCACAACATATGGGACACAGAGCTCAAAATTTGAAATCGCACTGTGCCCGGTTAATTCCAAATAAAAATCTGAAATTACTACAGGGTCTTCTTTTTTTTTGCAAATAAACATTTAAGATAAAAAAATCTGCAATTCGACCTTCTTACGGAGAATAGCATAAACAAACAAAAATTTGCAAATATGGGACTATGGTCAGGGAAATGTGCTTTAAATGCCTCTTATTCTTATATTTAGTCATTTTTTCTCAGATTTTTTTCCATCTAATTGATTTTAATGGATTACTTTAACAGATTTTTGGTAGTTGAAACACTAATGGAAATGTGCAAAATCTATGTTGAATTTAAGTGTAACGTCAGTTACCAACATGTCTTCAGTAAATTTTTCACTTTTTGCACTAAAACAAATTATTCAAATTGCTCATTATTTTGCACATCTCTTCCCAGGAACCTAGGTGTAATGTCAAATGAATTACATAATCCTTACAAGTCTGAGACATGAGATATCTAAATTTGATTCTACACCACCATTTTCCATGTCCTTTTTGTGTAACATCAGTTACCGACACATTTTCGCTTGCTGTGTGATAAGAAATGCAGTTTGAGATAAAAACTGTCCATGTGTTTCTTCCCTATTATCAACTTATTTATCTATAGTAATTAAAAGCCAAAGCAAGTGTCATTCACAAAACTACAATATAAACAATACCACTAGTACTCTATCTTGGTAACGTCAGTTACCGTGGAATTGCCCAGATGATATTTCCATATCCATGAACATGTAGTGATCAAGCACAGCATCAAGTATTCGCAGTACATGCAGAAGAAACCCCAAACAAAACAAACACCCAAAACAAACAAGAACGTGGCTAATGCAACATTGATCCCACTGGAACTTGTGTAGTGTCATTAATTAACAACATTATTTCAGTACCAAAAGTGGTGGAGCTCATTTCTGTTGGTTTATGACTGCATGTTATTTTTGCAATGTTTTTTCCATGTTTTCTGTTGCTGAATGTGAATTTCTTGGTGTTGGAACTGTTTTCAAAGAAGCAAAGAAACAACTCAAAAATAAGTTGTCTGTGTGGTGCCAAAAGAGCACTTTACTCATATCATTTCATATAGAATTTTTAACGCCCTTCTGGCTCCTGACAGGCATCGTTTATTGGCAATTTGCCCGGGCAATTTGCACATAAAGCAGAATTTAGAATGAAGAAAAAAGCTTCCTTATTCAGTGGAAGCCTACATGTATGTGCCTGTCAGAGTAGAGAAAATAAAGACCCACTCTACTTTGAGCTTAAAGGAAAATGCAGTACAGACATTAGTGTGCTTTTAGTGAATGAAGAAGAACAAGAAAGAACAGACAGCGAAAGTTTGAGCAGAATTGGACAATCTGTTCAAAAGTTAAGTTTTGAAGTTTAAATAAATCATTATTATGGAGATCCTTAAATTGGCAACTCTGCAGGCTTCTTGATGTCATCATGGACAACTCTCAATTCATTTCGTACACAGAATTAAACCTTTTCTTCATTTTCAAGAAAAATCAATATTCTGTTTATTTACTCTTTGATTATGTCATGCCTACATCAGTTCTACAAGTATTTGGGGAAGAATTATGTTGATTCCTGACTTAAAAGGTTATATAAATCAATTTTTTTTGGAAAAATTATGCCAAAAATGAATGGAGAGTTTCCCACGATGACATCACAGATGCTGGCAAAGTTGCCAACTTAAGGATTTTCATAATAGGGATTTACTGTATGAGCTGAAATTTTTGCGGTGGTTTTATTTTCGCGAATTTCGCGAATCACCAGTCGCGAATTCAACAATACGCGAAAATATCCGCACGTACATTTGCTTTACGGCGTCATCGGCACATTATATTGTTGCCATTGCCATGCAAGTGCAGCAGTCCTTCTCTCCGTGTGTAGCGTATGATAACATACAGAGAAAATCACCACAAGTTAGCTCCGTACATGGTCACCTCCAAAACCCCTAATAAGAAGCCCAATGCTGCTACCAAAAATGTGGAATCAGTGCCATTTTTCCAAAACGTGCAGGGCTTTCGTGGGGTGGTAAGAAAGAGAGTCGCCGAAAACGCGCTAGAAATCAAGAAATCAGGAGTTTTATGACGGCTTTTTTTTGTTTATCGCAAGCTATGAGTGTGATGGTATTGGCAAAAAATAATAAAAAAACAAATCCTCTGGATCTGCTGATATGGCTCTTTTATGTACAAATAAGTTTACTGCAAGTCCTCTTGTGCTCGTGAAATTAACATTTCGCGAAAATGTCTGTGAGCCTGTGATTCGCGAAAATATTTGTACGCGAAAATATTGGCGTATACAGTACTTAAACTTTCAAAATTCTTAACTCTTGAGCAGATTGTCTGATTTTGCTCAAACTTTCACTGTTTACTCTTTCTTGTTCATCTTTATTCACTAAAAACACACTGATGCCTGGGTTCTATTCTCCTTTAATACTGTCATGCCAAAGTCCTACTGTGACATAAATTATGCAAGTATTTACAGAGGACTTACTGTGTAATTGAAAGTGAAGATGGCATGTGCAATTTACTTGGTGAAGATACACTGTACAGTCATGTAACATGTGTGAAAAACTATAATTGCATAATGGTTTTAATGCTGGCATGTTTTTTTAAAGATACATCAGTCCAGTTAGGGAGATGCATTGTTATTTTATTTTAGTAATATAAGCTGCATCTACATGTAACTGGATAAAGACAGTATGAGATATGGAATGAATAGAAATACAGTTAACTAGTCGTACATGTACTACTGATAACGAAAAACAAAATATCCACTTGATAGAAAATAAACTTAAGCTTTTTAAAAATACTTTACTGTATTGTTATTTTTATTTTTAGTTATGTAATTATTTTTTGGAGGGGGACATAATGTGATATTTAGGTAAAGATTGTGAAGGCTGATATTAATGATGAAGTAATAGTAATAGTTGGCTTAAATCATCACAATTAATTGTCTATAAGTGTGCTTGAAGAATTACAAAGAATTACAGTATTACCCTTTTTCAGTAGAGGCAACAAATATATGTTAATTGTTTTATTTGTCGCCAGGCATAAACACCCACAAATGAAAAAAATAGAATAATTTGTATAATACTCATGGCTATGTTTCTGTGTATAGTAATGCACATTCGAATTTACCTTAATGAGAAAATGAACAATTTGAAATACATGTTCATGTATTGCTTGCAAGGGAAGACAGGATTTTTTTAATAGAAAAAAACAACAAAAAACACCACAAAATGCTACGAAAAGGATTTGATTTTCCTCACAATGTCCATAGGACATTTCAGTGTACTGTTTTGAATGATTTCTCAAATAGAACGTCTGAATCTGGATGAAATGAATTATGATGTGCTGTAAAAAGGTGTATTTGGGATTATGTTAGTCAGCATTCAGACACACAATTTCATTGTACAGCTACACTATTTCAGTATATAGCCATACAGCGAATATTTTTCTGTCTGAACACAGGGTTTGTGTACGGATGCAGCCCGAAGGTCAAATGTTAATTGCATTTAGTCTCTATTCTGCAGAGAATTGTGCTGGTCCTTTAAGTGTTCATTCTCAGAGAAGTATGCTTGGGAGAGAAACTTGTGTACATAAAATTTTGCTTACAAGTAAACATTGAGATATTAGTGCTTCTTGATTGTACATGTATTTTCAACTTTTTATAAAGTCATTATTTTGAGGTATAATACAGTAGAACTTCCAAAGATTGAAGTATATTTGTCTATGACTAGGATAATCTGATACATGTAATGAAATGGTTTTGTAAATGAGATTTATATTCTGAGCAACTCTGTGCTTTTGTAATGATGCGTACAGATTAGGAAACGTGTATTTCTTGATAATCGAATTGTTTTTCTCCTAGTCATGAATCTGAATTGTTCCTTTAGTATCTCAGGACTGAAAATTAATGATAGTAATCATGTTTCTCTCACTATCTTTGTCTGTTTACCCACCATCTCTTTCTTTCTTTCTTGCATTCACTGTTTTTTTTTCTCTTCTACCTTTTTCCTTTGTTTCCTCTTTCCCTCTTCTTTCTCTGATGCATATGCAAATTTTTTCAGCCTTTTTTTTTTCTTATCCTTTCCTCACTGTGTCTCAATTTCTCTCTTTACTATCTCTCTCTCTTTCCTTAGGTCCCTTTCTTCCATGCTTTTTCACCCACATTCTCTCTATTTCTCTCTTTTCACTTGCCTTTTTTTTCTTTTCACTTTTGTCATTTCCTTCCTCTCTCCTTCATTTTCTTTAATCTACCTCATCCCACTCTCCCCCTTTTTATTCTCTTGCTCTCTCCAAGCCCCCCTTCTCTTTCTTTCTCTCGGTTTCTTTCTCCACATTAATTAAAAAAAAAAAAAATTTATACTGTATGCTGAGACACTTTAGCATATTTTGTAGTTGTTTGCTCGGCCATCAGACACAGAAAGGTTACTTTATTGTCCAAACAGGGTGCTCTATTACAAAACCACTATTTGTCGCTATCAACTGTATACTGTATTCCATAACATGATTTGAAATCATTGTTGTTTCTGTTGCTGATTTAGATATGTTAGAATCTATTTCATTGTGATAACAATATTACACAAAGTGACTATTAACTCTGCCACTTTTAACATATACACTGTAGTGAAACTTGATTATCATCAATTTTCTTGAGGCCATTTCATCTGCAAGGAAGATTATAATAGTGCTTGAAAGTTGTGAGTCTCTTCTTTGAAATAACACAGCACCACTATTGGCACATTTTGTTTCCCTGTCAAATAAAATCACTCTTTTAATGCCCAACAGCAGGTCTGTGTAGGCATATTGATTTTCTCACAAATTCTTTAACTTTGTGTGGATTGAAATAAAGAAATTTAAATAATGAATAAATCATTGATAATAACGAGATGGAAATCATTATTATTAGAAATAGCACATCCTGGATATTCTGAAATGTTTCACTGGGATTTTGGTTTTTATCCTGGCACTTTAAAACAAAAATAATATATACACTAAGAAATTGCATAGCGATGCAGCTTCTCTCTGTTGCCATCATTCTTCTTGTCTATGTTTTGATCTTATGCTGTTAATTAAAGTAGTGTTTTTTTTTCATGGTCTGCTGAGGGCCACAACAGCCTCCTATTCATGGAGTTGGTTAATGCTTTTTTTTTTTTAGTTTGCAGGAGACAATATGAGCTATATACACTGATTAGAAGGTATATTACAATGCATTTTGCATTGCTGTTTTGTATTTACGACATCTTCTTGGAGATACACGCTGTCGTTTGTATAGTTTATGAGGTATATAAAGGAAATGAATAATCATTGTTTGTATTAAGCATAAATTGATGTATAAGAATATTATGTGATAGTCATGGGTATCCGGTTTTATCTATGCACTGTAGGTTATAAACATTCATAATGCCACAGTATGTGTGTAAAGATGTACAGATCTTCTCTCCCTCAGAATTAAGGGTTGTGAATTTGGCAGTCACTTGTATCAAAGTCCTCTGATAAATTTTCTCACTTGTATTTTTGACAGATTTAGATACAGTGATGCAAGTATTGGATTAGGTGACTGTATTTCAGGTAAATTAGCCCTTTGTATAGGTTCCTCAATTTGATATTATGTATAGCTGATGAGATTGTAGTAGTGCTATGTACGATATTTTTATACAGTAGTTAAGATTGTAGTTGTAATTTTTTTTATATATTGGCAGACTTTGTTAGTTGCATAATAGTTTGCACATTTCATATGAAATAGCCCATCTGGAGGTCATTAAAATGTTTCTTTTTGCTACAAGGGGCATTCAGTAAGTTCATAGCTCGACTATGAAGGAGCAGTTATCCGTCGATGTAATGAAGTCTTAAATTTCATCTTTTCCATGACGGGTGGCAATAGTCCAGTTCAGCAGCACCTCACACAAGTACGGGAAAACCTCATTATAACAAAGTCCTCTGGACCAAGGAAATTACCTCTTTATATCGAAACCTTATTATATCAGGGCTAAAAAACAATGAAATACAAAGAAGTGGGACTGGCAGAATTACCTTTTTGTAGAATTACCTTTTTGTAATGAGAGTTTGTTATAACAGTGTTCTTTATAACTGTAAATAATAATAATAATGATAATACTCAGTTTTTATATAGTGCAAATTAGAATTAGGTCTCTAAGTGCTATGGAAAAGAAGAAAAGCGAGAAGAAGTGAGCATAGAAGACATGAAATAGTATGTGGTACAGAACATAACAGCATGCAAAAATAACTAAACAGGAAACTACATGTACATGACACTGTATAAAATTACAATATTATGCTTCAAAAAGATAAGATTTTAAGCAAATGTAAACAAATGTATTATAGAAGAAGTTCAAATTGGAGTAATAGGGACTTTGCGTAGAGCTCTTTTTTTCAGCAGCATGCAGTGGGCTACCACTGAGTGGGTCATCTGTTTCATGGTTCTCAAGAACAGGGAGAGGAAGGGTATTCATGAGGGAATGATGACAACGTCATCACGGACAATACTCTTGCCTGATCCACAGAAAATAAATGGGCAGCTCTCTTCAAAGCTGGTTAGGAGATTGTTGATGACAACCCATGCAGTGGTTGCCCACTGAACACTGCTGAAAAAAAAGAAAACAGCCCACCCCCCTCCCAAAAAAATCCTACTCTAAATGGACAAAGTGAAGTCCCAGGCACTCCAATTTGAATGTCTGCTCTAATATATGTACCTTGGTGGGGTGCTGCTGAACCACGAAATCTTGTCACTTGTAAAGGAAAGGATGGAATATTCATAAGACATCATCATGTTACTAAATAGCTGCTCCTTCATAATTGGGCTGTGAACATATTAAACACCCCTTGTATTGTAACTTTGTCCGCTGATGAGTGATAGTATACCAGGAAACAGACTGCACAGAGTGATATGTTTTTAAAGATAAGTTCCTTTGCCACATATGTATTCAACCTCAACCATTTTTTACAACTCAGTTAACCCCCTTTTTGTCTCCCATATTTTCCATCATATTTATAAGTGCATTGGTTGTGAAACCATTTAAAATATTCTGTTTGTATATCTATCTCCATTTTGGTATAGTTTGAATTGTTATTCATTTAGTTACAAATATATATCATATTGTATTTTACTAGTGTAATTATATCTTTTCTTATTTTTTAATCATTCTGCTCTTTGTTTCATCCTAATTTTTTCCTGTCTCATATATAACAGCCCATTATGTTTCACTATTGATGATATAACATTAACCCCCATATCCAACCATTAAAATTTGTATGTATGATCAGCGATAGGAATTGGATAAAAGTATTTACCGGTCCACCAATGTTGTGTTCCACTCATAGCAATAAAAGCACATGTACAGTAAATGACAAGACAAAGGACAGAAAAAAGAAATGTTCTTCTCTCTCTCATGATTATAGATAGGATTTAGACTTTTTAATGTTTTTATTGGACTTGTACTTATAAACTTTTGGTTATTTACTTGAAGGAAGTGTGCTATTTAATGAATGCATTTTGGGTTTGGGTTTGTGTATTATTGATGTAACTGTATTTGCATCTTTTGTTTGATGGCTAAATATGTGGTTACAAGTTTTCATTGGTGAAATGCTTGTGGTGAATGTCCACTGAAGCATCTAGAAATTCAAGATTTGAAAAGCTATAGAGTTAATGTCCTAGGATGAAAGAATTATATGGGAATGAATTTGTGAGGTTTTTTTTAATTTGAGAAAGCCTCATAGTGCAAAAATTATGAATAGCCAACATTGAATATTCATTAATGCATCGAAATATAGTCGAAATAGTCAATACTTGTTATTTCCAGAGTACCATAAGCCCAGTAGCATCATTACATTTTTGATCATATTATGTTTCCATTCATACTGTAACTAGATATTGAAACATATATGTTTCCATTAATACAGAAAGTGTTATATTATTAATTACATGTATTTTGATGAAATAATTATGGAGGCCACCACTGTTCCATAAATTCAAGAGTTTGACAAGTAAGAGGGATGTTGTATGTTTCATCCTATTAAAGACATTGGTTAACATTGTTACGATTTTTAAAAAATCTTGTTTTGTTACTTGAAAATGGGATAAACATGAGGGTTATAGTGTAAAAATACCAGTCTGAAAGTTTCAAAGTATAATATCCACAGGAAGTATTTTTAAATATCAAAAATGTGAACCAATGTTTGAAAAATATACGAGGGTCGGTTGCACAGAATAGACATAAGGAGTGCGCATGCGCGTATGACTGACCTTACCATACTGTGTGTATTGGTGTATCACGCCGCGGGAGGCACATAACGGCATTTTCAAATTCAAGCAAAGTGGTCCTCTTAGTGATTGTCTCGTGAGACGAAGGATAATAAAATCACTGTTTGCGTCTAACTTACACTTTTTCATTCCAAATTATGGTTGGTTTCAGGGTTTTTGAGTACAAATACAAGTACTCATACATATGTTTCATATTAGTTTGAGAGTTTTTAAATCAGCTACTCACAAAGTTAGCCAATGCCTTTAATACACCCATGATTAGTCACAGCATGATGGAAGCATTTGTTGGTTATGTATTTCAAAAGCACAAAGGATATATCATTATCCACTAACAATTTAGATTTCTGAACAATATATTCACATCATGTATGATTCTAAGCACATGAACATTAATTCTAGATCATTTAACATTTGCAAGCTAAGTCACTTGAGGTTTCATATCTTTCGCCTTGTTGATTTATGTCATTGATGATAATTTTGTTTGCCATGGATGGAATGTAAAATATTTTCTAGTTTCTCTTTGAAATGCCACTATGAAGGAATCAAATGAACGATTGATGCAACCCCTTCCCAACATTAAATGTGGACCCCCAAATTTAAAAATTTAGACAGCCTCCCCCCCCCCCCCCCCCCCTCCCCCAGATCCCCTGTGAAAAATGCCCAGAAGTAGAGCCTTGCATTGACATTTTTCGGAATAAATTTTTCACTTTTTAATTTTCCTGTTGCATGTTTAATACTTGTTTCAAACAATTTTGTCCTCTTTTAATCTGGGAAATGATTGCTCGTACCATTATAAATTTTCAAGCCTTGTGTGGGACAAAATAAGTGAGAGAATGCATGTCTAAAATGTGTGCATTTCTTTTTCTATAACCTGCACAATGTATAGTTCTTCTTCTTGAAAATACTCAACGTTCCATCTGGAACCAAACGAGGAGGATGGGGGAGTGCGCAATGTTGCTTAGTTAGTTAGCTTGAGTCTTGATTATGGAAGAAGTTGGTTGCTTGTGTTAGATACCTCAAAGGCTTGTACAGATATGTGGTGACAAACCCTCGCAACAAATCCCTGCAACATTTTTAGTGTTCAGATATGGTGCGATAAGCCACACCGCTTATGTTAATGAATGTACATTAACACATCAACTCTCAAATAAAAGAGAGTTTGGCAAAAGTTGCGCAGACAATTTCATGACAACATATCTTTTGCCAACTTTATAAGAATTTGATTGGTCCACAGCCAAAAAAAAAAAAAAAAAAAGAGTCTCCTGTCTCGGCGACATTTTTGTCGCTTCATACCCCATTGATTTGTACACTAAAAGTATTGCAGGAATTTGTTGTGGGATTTTTCTCCTCATATATGAGGTAAATGTCTCTTGCTTTGAACTTCAGGTATGGGGCTCGTAAAATATAATTTGCTGTAAAATTCTGTGTTGCACATAATATATTATTTTAATGTATGGTAATTTGGTCAAACTTTTTATGTTTGCAAAGCTGAAATTTACTTAGATATTGTGATAGTGATATGAATTCTGTGTACATTAAAGGTATGATAATTGGTAGCTACTGCATTAAAAATTAAGTTTGATAATGACTAGGACAGTAATGTTGAATTTCAGTGTTCTACTTTACCTTCTTGTAAACTGTAATTTTGCTTGATGAATAAGATTCATTTATTGATCAAATTAATCTCATGGTTATTTTTATCATATGCCATTAATCATCTGTGTGATGATATTCACTTGTGATATTTTGTATTGGAGATAAGGAGAAAGTGTTATGTGCATATCCCATCAGTTATATATTCTATAGGAACAATAAAAATATTGATAATCATAGAAACTTGTCTGCTGGCCAAAAGTTATTACTCTGTCTCTCCGTCAGAAAGCAATTCATGTTGAAGCGCTGTAACGTTAACCTCAGTTCTTAAGAAGAAAAGATTTTCTGCCTCTTTCTCCATCTCTCTCTCTCTTTCTCTCTCTCTCTCTCTGCCTCTCTCTCTGCCTCTCTCTCCAACACCACTTGGCAGATAGCCAGTTACCTGCAGTACATGTATACAGGGACCCTACAAAGTTATGAAAGTAAATGTTAATGCAGTGATATAATCATTTGAGCAGCAGCAAATTAAATCAAATGGCCCACATGGGACTCTTCTCATAGAGACTGCTAGCTTTATACATTTTCAAGTATTTACTTGAAAAGTATTCAAGCACCTTGTAATACTATACAGAGTTTGCATGTGTTGTGATAACCGAGTGATTTTCTATGACTGTAAGGGATCTAAGGTATGAGGCCTCCCTACTTTCTGTTGGAAAATTAATGTATCCCTTTCAGTCATTTGTACAGGAAGTTAGGTAAGGAAATTAGTAACTGATAAAAATAATACTATGCATACATACTGCATTAGGCACTTAGTTCATTTTTATTTTAAAATTTTGCTAAGTAAGTATTCAAAAGTGTAAAAAGTAAAATCAAATAGATGTTTTTGACATTTCGTTTGGTCCATGAAAACTGAACATGCAAGTTTTATTAATGCTGAGCAAAACTGCAGCAAAATTCAAATTGTAATATAAAAAAAGATTATTGCTCTCACATTTATCTTAAAAAAGGTGTATTCACACAAGGAAATTGATGGGGTAATGCTTACTAGGGTGTAATGAATAATTTGGAAATCAAAATGATGAATGATAATAACCCCTCAACATTCCACAACACAATATACATGTATCAGATATCTCTGAAATCTAAGAATGGTGTATAAGCAGGACATGGGGCTAAGCTGAGCTTATTAGATACAGTGGAAACTCGCTATAAAGAGCTCCGATATAATGAGATTCCTGATATAACAAGGTAATTTTGCTGGTCCCAGGTCTTCACATTCTTTTGTTTTTTCACCCTGATATAAGGAGCTTCCTGATATAACAAGGTAATATTCATGGTCCCAAGGTCCTCATTATAGCGAGTTTCCACTGTAATCCCTTAACAAAGGTTAAAACTGATGTTTGACTGACAAAGGCAAGATTATTAAATGCTAGACTGAGCTTTATTGTGTTTTAGAAGTTCAAATCCACCTTCATACACTTAGCTTTTTAAAACCTTACCTGAGCAAGCTTCCACCACAAAACAACCAAAAAGTCAGAAATCTTGCATTATTACATTTTAAAATTGTTTAAAAGGTTTGATTCTTAACTTCTCCTCTATTTTGAAAAGTTAAGATTTTGATATATAGCTTGTCTTGTCAGGACCATGCCAACCCTTTGAAATAACAATGAGAATGAGAGCTTGACAAGCTAATCTAATCACCAGAACAACGGAGAAAACGGAGTGTAAAGAGGAGTGACCATTCAAGAGTGCCCTGTTGGTGTCCTATTGTCTGCCTCACTATTAAGATTGAATGAAAACACCCTATTGGCTATGAAGTGATTATCAGATTAGGCTCAAACTTGGCCTAGTTTCAAAGAAGATATACTTATCTCCTTCAGATTTTGAAAGCCATCGAGTAAACAACTTCTGAATTGTTCATGCATTTTACTGTGAAGAGTTTACATAGCATGCTGGCATATATTTAAAAATATGCCTCTACATTGCAGATGGCCCTAAATTTGGTCAGATGGCAGATCAATAAATACATAATCAGAAAATATAAATGAACCTAAAATCAACTTTTCAATCCCAAGCTCTTTATCTTAGCTGTTGACTCAAAAAGTCACATTGCAAATGATTGGTCATTTTGTTAAGGAGGGCACATCTGGACAGCTGAAATTGTCTAATTAAATAAAAAGTCAGAATCTGAAGTAATTATGGTGACTATTTCAGGTACAGCAGCTTGGTAATGTCCATCCCTGAAGAACAAATATACAAAGTCACTGTTGGTAGTTATCACCACTGCACTAATAGGTTTAAGATCTTCCATTCAACAACCTTATTGGGACAATGAAAGTGAGTAAGAGTTTGGTGTTGCAGAGGTGTTGTGGTCCAGTGGATAAGTATCCAGACTTTGAACCACAAGATATGGGGTTCAAATCCCTGCCGCAACACTAACATCCTCTGGCAAGATATTAATCTACATTTGCTGTATTTGACCCAGGTGTAGTAGGTACCTGGTAGGGTTTATTCATTGAATGCAATGAGTGCTACGGTAGCCGTGCTAAAGCCAGGGGCGCGTTTCACGAAACCAACTCCATGACAGTCATATCTCTTGTCGATGATCTAAGGAGATGTCATGGACCTGACAAAGTGTTTCACGAAAGCCTGACATCTCACAAATCCAAGATATCGATACTATCGGCTGAAAAAGATAGCCTTGATCACAATCCACTGGATTTATTATCAATCATTCCAACACAATTTAGACTTAACTTTGCTCTAATTGTTGGAAAAGTATAGAAAACATCAATGGGATTGATAAACATAATACAAACGTTACATTCACATGAAAAACTATATTAATTGTGACATCTGAGAATTTCTAAAATTAATAAACGAAAAGCTGCTGTTGCGTTTTGCGAATTTAGATTTGTAATTAAGAGGACATCGTAATTGACAAATTGTTGAAAGCAGACCCATATTTTGTTTTAATTTTTGAAAAATACTGAATTGGTATATTCTGCGATCGAAATTTTGACATTAATTCATTAAAGAATAAATTCTATATGATTTCAATAAACATTGTAGTTGCAAAAAAGGGAAATATGGAAGAAGTTCATATGTGTTGAATTGTCATCGTGCTTACAGGCCTGTAAATACAGACTGCTCCGTTTTCTATGGGAAACTGATGGGAGGATAATCAATATTAATCACAATTACTTGCTAGAGGGTTAAAACGTCGCTAAGACATATAGGTTATTTCACTTATACTTTTATATCAACATCAGTAATAGCTGGTTATGGAATGAGAGTCTGCAACTCAAGAAATATTTGTATCTAATTAATAAACATTTCTTATTTTTCGCTGCCCGCGAGCTGCCCATAGCCGACGAAAAGGTGACCTGTAATGGCGTGCTAAAAAGATATGACATGTTCGGAGGAGCGACAAGTCATTTGTCAGGGAAGTTGTCGCTGGTCTTGGCAAAGACGGCTTTGTGAAACACTTAGCAGACAAGATGACCGACAACTCGGAGATGTCGTTGATCTTGTAGTTATGACGGTTTCATGAAACGCACCCCAGGGTAATAACATGCTTGCAGGACCCTCTGGGAGAACAGTACATAGTACTGAAGAGGCTACCCTGGGTATTATAAAACATATTATTATTACTATTACTGTACTTTGGGGATACCCCAAGTAGAGGGGTAGTCCTGAAGAGGTCTCTTGGGTATCTTTCTTCCTGATGAAGAACAGACAGAAGCAAGCCGAATGAAATGTCTAAAAACCTCTTTCTAAACAGTTCTTATCAGTACTCATACAGAAAGATACCCAACAGTCCTCTGAGGACTACCCTTTTACATAGTGTATCTGAAAACTCTTACTCCCACTAATTGTTCCACCATGCACATCTCCATAGTTCATAGCTTCTTAGTTTAATGCCGCTGTAAGAATGTGTCCGGAAAATACAAAATACAAAAAAGCAATAATTAAAATGTCTATTTTGACATATTGGAGGAAAATTTTAGCAAAGATCATGCCACAATTTACAAGATCATATCACTTTACAAAGTCTACATGCTACCCATGCATATATCAATCATTGTTTGAAAAATCTGATTTCTAACAATTTTCCATTTTGCGTTCCAGACGCATTCTTTCGCACAATGACATAAAACTAAGACGCCTTACTTGGGACATGCACATTAAGTCTTTGGGGAGTTGTCTCATGTAAGCTTTCTTGGCAAACCATTAACACAGCTCATAACTGCATCAGTTAATGAAGAGTCAAAAGTACGTTCCTACACTGTAGTCACTGTCATTCTGTTGTCCAGGTATCTGATTTCTCTCATTTTCAGATCAACAACGAATCTTCCGTGCCTAATCTTCAAGTCGCTTCACTTGGACTCTCTGTTTACCCGGGCATTAGGATCACATAGAGTATTATATGGTGCGTAGATTAGTAACAAGATTAGAAAGTCAATAGGTGGCTGTCTTTTGTAATTCTGATCTCTCTCGGCAAATTATTCATCTGGTGGGAGTCGGTTTTAACAATAACATGGCGGAAAGTCAATAGTGTTCCAGGGGTGTAGTCACTGTTATCTGTTGTCTGGATATGTGATGTTCTCTAATTTCAGACCAACGATGCATCTCCCATGTCTCATTTTGTAATCGCCTCTCTTTGGGTCTTTGATCTCTCTCATCTCCGTTGATCCAGGCATCAGGATCACATGGAGTGAGTTGTGAGGTAGGGCTTCTAATACTGTACCCACCCTCTCATCCATCAGGGAGAGGGTGGTCTGAAAGGAACATTGATGAAACAAAATACAGAGGAATCTGATTACAAGGAATTTTATAGTTCTATGCCGGTGCTTTGATATAAAGTTATATGTCGTGAATGAAGATAGGAATTCTTCGATCATAATTTCCATATTTTGAAGCTTCTCCATAGAACTAATGACAGGTTTCTTTATTGCTTTTCAACCTGCTGAACACTATCAAGCCCAAGATAACTTGGCTGTGGTCTATGGAAAGTGTGTGTTTTACTGAAATTAAATCATGCTCAACGGGTTAAACATTAATTTAAAACTGATGAGGCAACTATGACAGACGCAGAAAATTTATATCCCCGCCACACAGAAATTGATACATGCATACTAATGAAATGTATTGAAATCAACCGAATGTCAGGGAAAGTCTCACTGAGAATGCTCTAATTTTCACTCCTGGGAGTCTGCACTGACAATTGTACAATTTTGCAATAAGATATATAGAGATACATATTCCGAAGTGCACTTTCATTTGTTCTTGGTGAAAACAGGCTTATAATGATATTGATATTTACCTCAATGTCTCCATCATCCACTGTGTTGCCTTGTGTCAGGTTGTTGTAGCCATGGAGTTGCATACATACAAAGTCTGAGTTTGAGAGGGCACTACAGGCTTTCTTGCAAATCTGAAAATGCAACAAACGGCCGATGTATAAGCAATGACCGATAGGAAAACTTACATGCCATAAAACTTTTACAATTCTATAACCCTCTGTATTTAGTAATGTCATCTGAGGAATGTCTGAATGATGGAGAGGTTCTGTATAAAACAATTTTTGTGACAGATGGATCTCACTGGAATGGTGAATACATATCCCTTTCCAAACCATGGGCAGTAAATCTTGCCCCAGAATATCAGTGTTCTAATGTAAGTTTGGATGAAGTAGAAACAGGAACACACAATGTGAAAATTCTTCCCATGGAAGATATTTCAAGCAAATATTCAAATTCAACTGAAAACTTAAGGCTATACATTTGACTCTAGGAAGTTCTTCTAGGGCAATTGTTCACAATCTCAGTGGCACAGAAAGGCAGCCTATTAGCCATGACATTACATAATACTTGATCTAAAAAGAAAGAAAAATTCACAGTATTTCTTTTGATAATTTTGCTACAAAGAATATCAATAAAGTGAGTAGAACTGTGAAGTAAAAACCTCTATACACATACCTCTCTATCATTAGAACATACTACACAGTTAACAGGCTCCTTCTTGAATTTCTTGAGTGTGATGCGGGTATCAACAGCTGTGACCTTCTTTCCTTGCTCCTGAGCTAGCTCAAATATACTAGAAAAGAAAAATGGACAAACAACTTGCCATGAGTTACATGTAGGTACTACATTTTCAAGAGGAGGGTAAATGGCAAGGATACACAAGTGTTTTGTCAATTTTTTTTTCCTTAAACACTGACATGATATATGTACTTAATGCAGACTTTTATGGGTTTTTCTCCTCTACCTGAGCTGGTTCAAATACAGTATACTGTAAAAGAAAAGTGGAAAGATAAGAAGCCCTGCAAGTTAATGAATTTAGTTGAAAATGGTTTAAATTTCAATTAACAGGCAATTAAAAAAAAAAAATTAATTAAATCTTAGGTTATTTCTAGGCAGGGCTTGACATTACCAGGTGCCCAGGATACATGGGCCCCCAAGCTGAACAATTTTCACTTAAAGGGGGTACCCAATGCTGAAACAATGTTAGTTCATTTAAAAGAGCATGATTTTATTAGCAGAAAATCATCTGCCTAAAGTTTTTTTAAAAGTCCTGTTGCCAAGGAAACCCCCAAATGTGGTAAGATTTCAGGATATTTTTGACCCCTCAGCTGTGACCCAGTTTCAACTGGGTACCCACTTTGACGTCATTTTGACGTCAAAGTGGGTACCTTGTCGCGCACTTCTAGCAAAATGCGCGCAAGGTATAATACATATTGTACAGTCTAGCGCGCAGCACAACTGCAATGCGCGAAGCTGGGTACCCACTTTGACGTCATACCTCATACTCAATTTTTTTGGGTCAGCTCTTGACTTTTTAATGAGAAAATTAGTCTAAATGCATTGATTTCGATTGAAAATCATCATATTTTTAATGTTATTCTTCTTATAATTCTATTCCCGATCATATATCAATTTTTTGTTCCATTGTGTAATCACTTTAAGGCTATATACATACATAGCCCAGAATTTCAATCTGGACTGTGCCCCCTACCCAAAATGTTGGTGTGGAGCTCTGCTTTACTAGGTTAATCTTGCATAAAATTTCACTCCTAGATTGCTTATCATCTCAGGGTGTAACATAAAGAGATACAATCAATCTTACAATCAATTGTATCTCTTTAGTACATGGTTTGCCATAGACTTACGATTGATATCAATCGTAAGATGGATTGTATGTTTCATGTTACACCCCCGACTCGGTTCTCATGCTACCACCATACAGGTATGTACTTGCGGTTGTGCAATACTTACTACATGTACATTATAGCTATTGGTTCTTCTGAACCAGTCTCACCAGCAAACTGACTGCAAATCAACTTAAGACTGATAGACTCTTGGCCATGTAACAATTTTTAGCTGGGACTATTCCATCACATAGGGAATGGATTCAGGTATCTACCTCTCTCTTGCAGCAAAGACAGGTCCAGCATTGCATTCTCTATAGTAGTTCCTGAGCTTATCACCCTTGGCAAGTTTGAGCTTGAAGAGATCCATGGCTGCTATAGCATCTTCTACAGAGTCATGACCAGATGTACCACACTGTATGTCACGACTAGGACAGACAAGAAAGGGAAGTTTTGGATAATGGCAGTGACAAACAAATAAATGCTCACAGATTGAAAAATATGATATCCCTTACATGTAACACAGGATCTCAAGTCCATAACAAACTTCTGTCAAAGTAAATATTCTGGAACATGAAGAGCTGCTCAGTAATAAGCAAAGCAAAATAAGGAAATATTGACAGAATGGTCACAAATAAACATACTTGCATTCATGTATTGCCATGTATGGAATTTATATCAAGCTTTTGTTATCCGTGTGCATTTTCACTCTAATGGCTATTCGGTTGTTTAAAACAATACAAATATATGAATAATGAATGCCCTCTAGAAAAGAGTCCATAGAAAAAATTGGACAGAGTACTTATTGTATAAAGTACAATAATTCTTTGTCCATATAGATTTTGATAGGTCTTGAAAATAGAGGTCATCATGAAAGAACCTTACTTGAGATATTCCTTGGCTAAGAGTTTCAGCTTGACTCTCCTTCCTGACGAAGTAAACATATTACTAGTATCGACACAATGAGGATGATGGATCTATGGAAGACAAAAGATAAAACAATTTTTCTGTTTATCCATATCATTATAGTGTATCCTTTTAGTGACATCTTCATAGCCACTTTTGCAGTATATTTGATCGGATTGATCCAGAATGCTTGGAATAACATATTGTACATTAACAGAAAGAGATTAAACATAGCACAAAGTGAGTCAATTTTCAGGAAGTATGTTGTAATGTTCTTGAATAAGAGTAATTTGGTTGTAGCCAAGCAGTGGTATATACATTGGCCATGCAGTGAAAACTACATAATCACTATTTCCCCTTACAAAATGGCAACTTTTCTGCTAAATCTCTCTATTTCCATTCACATGGCATCATGTTATAGTGGACAATAATAATGATTGTTGCCATTTTGAGTAGGATTAATTTGGCTCTAAATAAAACTCTGTACTGCTACTGGTTAACCCACTTTCTACAGGAACAGCAATGGTTCCTGTATAAAAGGAATGAGAGAATTCAGAAATAAACAGGTGAGTGCATTGAAAAAGCAAAGGTGAGTTTAATTTAAGCAACTAGAGGATCAGAGGTAACTCTTTTTGGAATGCCTTTCCAAAAAGCAATACATCAGGACATTAATGGCTTTGAATCAAGGATCTTCTGTTTACAAGGCAAGTTTTAACACTAATGATTATGACTCCCTATATTGATGAATAAAATCTGGGACCATTTTTATTCTATTGTTGATCATCAGTTCTATTCCTGAAATTCTTGAAAGCTAAAAATTATGAGCAGGAATATCTGTTGGTAATAAAGAGAATAATTGGAAAGAAACTTTCTGAACTGACAAAAATCTTTGTTTCAGCAACAAAATTACACATCAAATCTTGCCATCTGATCATAAGCACCACACCTTGAGAGTATCTGTGGTTTACCTTAAGAGCTCTGAGATCATTCTCCAGTCCCTGGCCCACCAGGATGGCATCTGATGGTAAGACATCTAGCACAGCCTTCTGAGCATCAGCCAGCCGAGTCTCGACAGGATCTAGCAACTTCTTGGTGATCCCACTGTACCTGAAGGGATTGAGATGAGATGACATGAGATAAGATGGGAATTTACAAGCCAATGAAACTGACAATAGGATTCAACTTGGTAGTCCTACATATATTACATAAAAAAACTGGAAAGCTTGTACTGGTAGAGTCCTGTCATGTGGCTTGGAAACTAGATATATCTGGACTATCGTTATGTGCCCTCTGGAGCTCAGTCATTCTTCATAGATGGGAAAATTTGCCTGTATGGAAAAATGCATTTCATGAAATGTCTGGCCCTGTATATTTCAATTTCATCTCTTTAAGAAAAAAAAAAATAACTGTACCAGAATCAAAGAAACATGAAATGTGGGTATGCACTTCCCCTGATGAAATATTCTTTCATTCATTAATGAAAACAGAGCTTCTTTATTTTCACATATAAACACTTCATACATACAGGTGTAACAAATCATGACAAATATTGCCCACTGCTTTTGCCTCACTGGGTACGAACAAATTACTAGAAGAGACAGATTAAAAAAGAAAGCCAATCATTTAGCAACCAAAAAGAAAAAGGGCAAAGTTTCAGTCATAGAGATGTTCTTCACATCTGAGATCTAGACTTACTTGGTCACATAATCTCTGACAGGGTTTTCAGGTTTGACAAAGGAGTTGTAAAGCATCTTCCCTTTGTCATTAGTGAGGGAGACTCTGGCCAGTTCAGTTCCTGCTGTTGTCAGAACCTTAAAAAATAATGATGACATCATAACTTTGAAAGTGTCAGGTACCATAGTGCCCTACTTTGGCAAATGGAAGCAAGTGACAAAAGTGACATTTCCTGTAAAAAAAACAAAATGTATCTACCATTTACACTGACATCAATGCAATACCATGATGTCCTGGCTAACATATCTTTTAGCAGAATGAGTGTTCACATAAAAAAATTGGCCTGGAAGAAAATATGAAAATATCAATAACTCAAATTTGGTTGATATGTCACTTGCTTCCTTTAGCCAAAGTAGGGCAAAATATTTCATGCAAAATTTCTTGAAAAATCAACTTGTTTGACACAAGTGGTAATGTGGAAAGGACTCATTTTACATGCCATTGATTTCTAAATTTTGATAAATGTAACCCAAGTTTACAGATGACACTTTTGTATCCACCTAGTAATGACCATTTATCATTTGATTGTTTGAAACAAGTGAACTTCTATCATCAAGAACTATAGAACTGAATGCATCAATCAGCTGAGGAGAAATATCTATAGAAAAGGGGATAAAATTGAAATGATTACTACAAGACGGGAAGTATATTTCCAAAAATGCTGACATACAAGTATATTATCATATCCCTGTCACACAAAGAGTGAAAACAGCCTTATGTAGGAGTTTCATACATACCATTTCACAATCAATGCCTATGACAGGACTCTGATCACTGACATGCTCCACATGCCTGGTGTGAATGCACCCCTTGTCTTCAGGACCAGGGTAGCCTCTACTCTTCATTTCATCCTTGCTCACTAGGTAATGGGTCTTGCCTGGCTGGGGCTCTGTGTTCACACTTCCATTTTCAGTCTTTCCCTCAATCAGCTTCAGTTCTTCATTTACCTGGTTCTCCTTGGTTGATTTCTCATATTTCATAGCTGCAGAAATAATGTACAATGAAATAAGCATTTCTTAATAAGAGCTATGATAATAACAGTGACTTCTTGTATAGTCTTTGTATTCATTTCAGAGTGACCCTTGTGGCAGCTACATGTAGGTCCCGTTATCTAGTTTATAGCTCAACAGCCAATATGTAATGCTCTAGAATATCACATACCAATTTAATGGCTTTTTCCCCCCAAGATAAAACTTTGAAGATAATTTCAATTTCTATATACACTCATAAAACAGAGCACAAAAGTTACCCTTTCAGCATAGCATAAACACTTTCTTTTATGCTAACATTTCATTTAACTCTTTGCTATGGATCATAGCCCTGGACAGTCACTTTGTTTGTAGTTAATGGCACTTAAATACCTTGTACAAATGCCAAGAATCAACTGTGATATTCTAGTGCTTGTGCTATTATTTGACTAAACTTACTCACCAATAATTCTTTACGATTCAATCCAATTCCATTCAACCCAACCAAACCTATGATCACACGAGATATAACCTTTACCTGCTATTATCCTATGCTTGTGCAAACTGAACCTTGTGTTGCTTTTTAGGGTTGACAAAACATCTTGAAGCATGGCAAAGTAGCTGAGAGCTGGAATAACTTTGGTAGACTGAAACACAATGTCAAATGACAAACTGCAAATTAGATATGGTATCACGAATAGCAAATGCAACATATACATGTATGAATGGCTGAAACTCAAAACATAAATGGAATATATCAGGACAAACATTTTCAATCTATATTTCCAAGGAAATGGTTAACAAAAATTGCTTACATTGTTAAGTCAACCATGCAGAGAAATGACTAAAAGCCACTGTGCAATATCTAAACACTCAAATTACTAATACATCGCACATATAATTTTATCATTTGGTTTTACCATGGGTAAATTTTCATTCATGTACTGTACAAAAAACAACAACAAAAACACAAGGTAGCAACTGATCAGAAAATGGAAAACTTCAGACAAGTAGACAATAAATGAAAGGGGAAAAAAGAGAGAAGAAATTCCCTTATTAAAGAGATCTAACTGTAAGCATGATTACAACATACATGTACAACCCGAGAAAGTTGATCATTCCCGAGGTCAGAATATCAGACTGCTGTCAATATAAAGCTTTACTTACAAGGGATTTAGAGGCAATATTTGGGAAGCAATGTCTCTTTCTCCTGTAGACTCGACTGGTAACACCATTCAGAATAATGAAGACAACCTTCTTCACCTTACCAACCCTCAAAAGCTTGCACCAACTGTATGGAGACAAAAAGAGGAAGTATGATATGAAATATGTCTCATAGAAAAGCAGTACTTGGCAGGCTACAGTTTGGCACATCATCATTCATGTGAACTGGAAAAGCACCTTTATTATTTTATACCAATGTCTAACTGTTAGTTTCTATGATTGACGGAGTCTTCATCATATCTTTGAAACAATGTGCAGTAATAATATTGTTTCAAGGATTCAGATTCTATGTCATCATAATACTGTGACCATAAAAATCCTGCATTTGAAAATTAGAATTACCTTGGCTGAAAACTTGCTGTGTTGCCTAGCAATCCATACTGAAGAAGATATAAGACTTCAGTGAGTGTTATTGGATCTTTTCTCTTGACTATAGCTGGTAATCTTATCTTGGGTGAATCTTCAGCCTTCTCTCCTCTGTTATCCTTGTCTGAAATGTGGCTACCATTCATTTTGGGTGTGTTCTGAAGAAGAAACAACTTTGGTTGTTGCTAAAAGAAAGAAAGAAAGAAAGAAAGAAAGAAAGAAAGAAAGAAAGAAAGAAAAAAGAAAAGTTCACTTGACAACTCATTACTAAAGGATTGTTCAAATACAAATCATCACAAAATGATAAGAAACACATACATGTATAAGAACAGTGAGAGCTGCTATATATGCCCGTGGTGTGAGCACAATGAGAGTAGGTTTCATCATGAACTTCTAATGACTTTAATACCGGGTAGGTAATTTGTTATCCATGTTTGATGTTTACTTTAAAGCAGTGCTTCTCAACCTTTTTTACCCTGAGGCCAACTTTGGCTATTAATTTTTTTTCCAAGGCCCACCTTCATTTTTAAAAATATCACAGATTCTCAATGAGAAAAAAATCAAGAAAACATGACAAAAGAAAACGAAGAGCGAACTGTGTGGTAATTATCTGGACCGCTACAATACCTACATTACATTACAAAATCCAACCTAGGGCCTACATGTATGGTTGCAATAAATGAAATCTTAATGTAATGCCCCACCAGTGGGCCGCGGACCACCGGTTGAGAAGTGCTGCTTTAAAGTGAATATGATTTTGACAGAGGGAAGAACTAACTATAACAATTTTTAGATCTTTTCTGATATATAAAATCGACATTAGCTAAATAATCCATTGGTTACCGAGTATCAACACTTCAAACAGAATAAACAGAGATAAGGGAGAGGGACACTGAAAATGCCTGCAATGGTTAGGAAGGACAAGGATGTACAAATTAAAAGACATAGATGGATAGACAGATGATACTACTAGGCAATTAGCAGATGAGTAGCTTGTGTAATTCATCATACCATTCTCTTCTTCTGAAAATATACTTTTCTCTTCTTCCATTCTGCTGTTTCTTCTGCAGAGTATTTAAGTTCGCCTTCGGGCCATGGAGCAATTTCACCATTGGTTTCTTCATGTTCGATGATCTGTTGGAAGATGGAAGAAATATTTACTCATCTAAGTCAAATCTGTATCCTATAATCATGTAACCATGAAGACCATTCTTTAGGTTCCCCTTGGAAACTGCTTCCTGCAACTTGAAACTCAAACCTGCAAGTGATTCAGCATGGTGTAACCTGGTGTACCGTCATAACCTGGGGTACAGCTTTGTAGAGTGCCATCTCGTGTCCATCAGAATACAGTTATGCAATGTTGTTACGGTGACTTTTACGTAGCAATCGGATATCACGATCTCAATGCCGATTTTTCTTCTTTTATGACAGCGTATGGTGATGTATAACAATAAATTTCTTAAACTCATATCTTCTTGCATAAAACATTAAAATATTACTTTCACATTTTTAGGTACGTGAAACTGGAGAGCGCTGAAAAAGGTTAAACACTTCAACAAAATGGTGAAAATTTAGTTGGTACCTCAGGGTATACAAAACACCACATATCATAATTTCATTGTACAAAGCCACCTTCCTACAAAAGAACATATTTGGTTCTATCAAAGGAAACGAGTAAGGAAGAACACTGTATCCACACACTTGTATTCTCCCTGGAATCGCAAATTTGGAAAATCAGTATTGTCCCAACACCAAATATAAAAACTGAAAAGAGAAATGATTGTCCAAGTCCAACACTGTGGAGATTACCCTTCCTTTCCTTTCAGATGAATTTTGAATTATCTTTAGATAATTTTCCACATATGAATGAAATTCATACCTGAGAACTATCTGTCTTGTTTTTCTTCTTTTGCCTCTTTTCAGAAGGTTCCTCCTCATCCTTTTTGATTGTTGTAGTGATGTCAGCAGATTTACGTTTCCTGCGAGGTTTGGTTTGATTCTCTGACACACCCATATCAATCTGTGTCACCTTCATAACTATGACCAAAAAAAAAAAACAAAAAAAGACTTTTTTTATTAAATGTAATCACTTTCCTCCCCCAACGAGAAAATTAAAAATTTCTTAATCATGCAATCCACTCCTCACTACAAAGTGAAGACAGCCACTAACTGTAAATGTACTACCAGTGATTGTAATTTTTCAGGGGGGGGGGGGGGGGGGGGGGGGGTTGAAAGGATGTTGACTCACGTCAGAGTTTAGCAATTGGCTGAGGGGTTCTGACCTTCGCAAAATTGCATCCATTTTATGGACCAGCACGCAAGTCAAAAGTGCACGGTATAACTGTAACTAGCCAATGCTATTTCTGATTGCTATGACAATTAAAATAAGATAAAAAGATAAAACAATTTTCAGAATACCGGCCCTGGTGAGAAGCCTTCAGTGCAAATGCAATCTCATATCCATGCGCATATTTCCAGTTCTACTAGTAATGAACAAATACTGGTTTGCTTCGAAATTTCATAAAGTGAAAAGTAATATGTATGCAATTTGTCGCAAGAACTTCAATGAAATCGCACAAAGGGAACTCGGTTATGGCTTCATCGATGTCCAACACTGTCGCTCTCTCTATCACCGGCTACGTTGTGTGCAGTAGTCATATACGTAAATTGAACCTAGCAACCGAAATTTATGCGAACTTTACGTGTATGGAGGAAAGTTTGCATAAATTTTGGTTCCTACATTTTGTATAGCTTCAGTTTACGTACAATCACATACTTATTTTTGATGGGCGATCGTCTGCCTGTTGAATTATGACATTATCACTGCGCGCTGCGAAAGCGCACCAAGGGGGAAAAGACTCCCATTCATTCATGTGCATTTTTCACAATCAAACACCAAATGGCCGAAAAGGCGATGCCAGCCGATGAGACGCAGTGTACAGTGCAATGCATGCATGTCAAATGCAAAGGACATGGCACTAGCGCTGGAGATCGAGAGAGCGACGGCATTAGACATCTACGAAGCCATAGACTATTAAAGCCAAGGTTCCCTTTTTTCTGATTCCATTCAATGAATCAAATTCTGGTGACAGTTTGTGTAGATCCATATTTGCTTCTTATTTTCTGAAATTTTGAAGCAAATTCATTCATTAACTTAGAACTGGATATATGCACATGGATACGAAAGTGCATTAGTGCCAAGCCTGCTCCCCTGTAAAGCGCATTGGCCCTTGGCTTGACTTGCACCTTTTTTTGCATCCTTGCTGCTTAATTAACTTACGCGTGTGAGCTACTCGCGCACAAATGTTGTAACGTGTGGGACTAGTTAGTAGAGTCATCAGCTAGCACCCAGAACTGTCGCAACGCGTCTCAAATCGTTATAATCTACAAACAAAACAAAAATACAACCCAAATAAAGGCGCACAACTTCAGTTAAGAATTTAAACGTTTCAAATCTATGCAAGAGATCCGATCATTGAAATTTAAGCAATATAAGATTCATACCATTTCTCGATCGCACATGCAGTGTAGACTCCACTGTAGACTGTAGGATTACGTAACTTGCGTTGCCAATCTAAATATTCTCAAGTGTAAAATAATTTTGAAACATATATGCATCATTAATATATCACTTTGAAAAGTTTGAAAGCTTATTGAAAATTCAAGACCCTTTTACGGTACCAGACATGCCAGAGTAGATGATAGAATACAAAACATAGTGTCTAGATCTAACTTATACATAGTTCAGTTTCTAGCTCGTTCAGTAGAACCAAAATAATTTCGGGCGGGTAGGGGGGGGGGGGGGAGAAATAGGTAAGCACTATATAGGTACCAATCCTGCAGACGCAAGCTGAAACCCTTATCCTAATCCTAACCCTAATCCTAACCCTAACCCTAACCCTAACCTTAACCCTAACCCTAACCCTAACGCTAATCCTAACCCTAATCCTAATCCTAATCCTAATCCTATGAATATTTAAGAATTTACGAGCTTGCGTCTGCAGGATTGGTACCTATTTAGTGCTTACCGAAGAAATATGGCATAGTTGTTGCATAAAGATATATACTAATTATTATCTCCATGAGTTGTTGTTGGTTTTGTTGTAATGGCGATCAGTCAATTTGACTATCACCAAAGCTAAAGGTTTTATTCTTTTAATAAATTGAATATTTCATATACAAACATGTTTTATCACAATATAAAATTTGTGCAATCATCTTTTTTTTTCTTCATTTTTTTTAAAACAACATCAACAAAAAAAGTAAATAAAAAGATATGGTATCGTACCAGGTTACCAAATCCTGTCAGTTCTAAAATGGCATCGTCGTGACAAACCTGCATAAAATACGGGATGTCTGGTGATGATATAGACAATTTTCTAAATCTTTACGTGAGAAACACATGAAATTGCATGGTCTGTCTTTTACTTTTTGTAATAATTTCTAATTTGGTGAAAATTAAAATTTTAGGCCCTGTGGGTAAGGAGATCTAAAATTTAAAAGACTAGTGGCAAAAATGGAGGGGGGGGGGGGATGGCGGTAGGGGTGGAACGAAACCTATGAACGAAACCAAGATGAATGGATGGAGAGCTAAAATTTATATTGTGGGACCCTTTTTGCCTGTGATGCAACCCACCTCTAACGTATTGTTCAGGATATGAGGATAAGTCCTCATCCCCCTCATATCGCTCTCCGATCCGGGTCTCCGATCCGTCCTGCGCCTCTGGCTCTGTATCCACAGAAACTATGAATGAATTTGAATGAATTATATTTCATATTCTTTATATTTATGCCTTTCATCAGTTGCCTCCAACTTACATCTACACTACACAATTCTAAAAAATCATTATTTGTGCGCTACAGTTTGGTATTAAATTGGCATCATTTCATTAACTCTTGAACATGGCGTCTGTCAATCAAGCAGCCAGAGCCGCGGCTGTTGCCCGGCAAGTAAAGCCTTTTATGTCAAAAAATCCTGAAGAAGCGAGAAGAAGGGTTATACAGCTGTATAAGGCGTGGTGGAGAGAAGTCCCTCATGCAGGTAAAGAGAGTTATTTAATTGGAAGAAGTGTGAAATTCAGATCGAAAAATGCTGTGGTTTTGCGCTGTTACCCCACCGCGACCGAGCGTCTGACCAAGGGTCTCCGCGGGCAGGATCGGCTTGTAGTTGTACCCAAATTGTACCACTACCAGCTCGGGCTTCGGCCCCTGAGCTGAGGCTGAGCTCCATATCCGCAGCACGAAGGGGTTGTAAAGACGATCTTATAAATACTCCACACTTTAACTTGTACTTGTAGTTTCCCTTCCTCCGGTATGCGGAGATCGGCGGTAAACACAGTCCACTATGGTGCAGTTTATGTTGTTGTTGTTGTTGTTTTTTTATGCTCATTATTTGCCTGTTTTTTTTTTGTTTTTTTTTTTGGGTGTGTGTGTGTGTGTGTGTGTGTGTGTGTGTATCTTCCTTTTTAATTTTATTGCACTTTTGCAGAATACCCCACCACTAATGTAGGCTCTAACGTTATTGTGTGACCTACATGTAAGTTCGCGCACAAGGCTTTATCTCAAAAACTAGAAAAGATTGTGAAAATCTGATAACACCAACACTAACAGAAAGAGCAACCTAAAATTACTCAGGATGGTAATCTCTCTTCAAAATTTAGGAAGGGATTACGAAATCATTAATGAAAAATCAGAAAATTTTGCATCGTTTTGCGTCTGGTCTGAAAAAAACTGAACCTGCCGACTAGGGTCTAGAATTCCTCTTTTTGAGAAATTTTTGAGAAATTGTAAGTAAAATGTGATATCAAATGATTCTATCAGTCTATGGCATTTTGTCTTCCGAATAATGCAATTATATAATGCAATTATCTTTTACCTTTTATGGATCTCTATTAAATTGTATTACTATTAATCATTTGTAAACTGGCATGTGCGAAATTAGGTCTCATTATTTTTGTATAACTTTTCCAGGTCCAGAGTGATGCGATACGACATCGAATTTTGTGATTGCGATATCTCGGGAATCCTTCGTAAATACACTGTATAGTCTTCTTCTTGCGCCCATTTGTAGTCTGAAACTTGCTATGTCTGTGGTGTCAATTAAATCAGAATAATTTTTGGTAAAATTTGAGAAATTACAGATCGAAAATTGCCTTCTATAGAAAATTAAAATGTGCACGAACTATGTCTATGGTCTCCCATCATACATGCATGCATGTATGTCTCATTCTGAAAACGGGTATGGGTGCATAGAAGATCTAAGTCAATGTATTTCGCGTTCGCGTCAGCAATTAGTTTCGCTTTTCAAAACGCCGTTTTGACCTACGGGTGGTGGTAGGGTATTGTTCCAACTTTTTTGTTTCATGTACGTTTATTTTGTATCTTGTCTTGTGTTTTTGTTCCAGAGGCAGAACCTTTCAATACTTTCATTCAATTTTGTTTACAATAATCAACAAATTATTGGAAAATATTTGCATTTTTACACTCTAGGAATAGAATGAAAGAATATTCTATTTCCATCTCATTCCTTCATTCAAATTCAACTGGATCTAAATTATCTTGATCTTGTGAAATTCTTATTTATAAAGATTTTATTTAGATATTTATTTTTATCACTGCTCTTGCTCCTCTGTCTGATAGGGAACACTACTTTCCTATTATCTGATTGTCAGCAATTTTCCCTGTATAGGCCTACATCATGGGTGCAAGGTAGAACTTATCTAAGATAACCTTGCATTCATGTAAGTGAGCCTAAGGCTACATCATATTCATATCTATAGTCTAAAAAATCTGTATACTCTAGTCAATCTACATGATTTTAAGTGCAAATTAAAAACACATTTAGAATACATGTACATTTTCCTGAATATTTCCTGAGTATTTTATGTGAGTTTACCTTGTAATTAACTTCAAATTGTAAGCGCCTTGTCTTGAGCACCCATTCTGGTGGATATGTTGCGCAGTATAAATGTCTCTATTATTATCATTGTTATCACATCAACCTCTAGAAAATTATTTTCTTGATTATTACCCACCTTCTTTCATTGGTTAATACTTACAAAAAAGGAATATTTATATACTTCCATTCCCTCAAATTATAAAAGATTGTAAAGAAAATGTTATCATTTGGAGAGAAAAAAAAAATCTTATGAGGACTCGTCCAAAAAGCCTTTGAACTTGTCCCATAATTCTCTGCTGTGTTGGTACACATGGAAGCATTCCAAAAGTCATGTGCAATACCCTGACTCCATCATGTTATTACTTCTTTTATAGCTAAACTTACATATAATGTTTTCATTTGCTTATCTCCCATTTGTCACAGTTCAACAATATCAGCTGGACATTACAGTCAAGGAAGGAAGAAATAAAGTGAAAGAGATGTTCATGAAGAATGCACACATCAGAGATTACAGAGTGGTGGACATGTTGGTGATAAAGGTATATTTTTAGCATAAAGCCATAAGTCACTACTTTTTCCAAAAGATTCTAGTAAAAAAAAAATAGTTAAACAATATTTTATGCACTTATGATAGCATTTGATTTTTTGTGCTATCACAGATTGCTTTAAAAAAAATGTGCAATGAGATCATCATCATGGAAGTTAAATCTACTGGAAGAAATCTAATGGTCATTATATCACTTTATGTCTAAGATTGTTTTACTTGATTTCATAGAAACTGAATAAGAGATTGCTTGTAAAACTAAAGAAAAAAAAATCAGCACAGACCGTCTCTAACATGATCTTTCATTGTCGACATTTGCCCCCTCTCTATAGACCTATGATATATTGGTGTGAGGTTATCAATAGCCTTGAATTTGTGTGAATGGTTTAGCATGTGCATTTTGCATTTCTTTTAACTAAAGTTCTATTTCTCTCCTTACACCCATCTCACTTTTCCACACCCCCCCCCCCATCTCTCATGTTCTTTCTCCTTTTCTCATTCTCCTCCTTTTCCCCATTTTCTTTCCCCTTCTGTACACTATCTTTTTCTCTAACCACCTCTTGCTTTGTATCCAAGGGGAAGATGGAATTAGAGGAAACAATCAAGGTCTGGAAACAAAGAACACACGTCATGCGCTACTTCAATGAATCAGAGAAGCCAAAGCAAACAGACTTCCTCAGCAAATTCTATTCAGGGAAGGAATGACATCATATCAATTTAGTTAGCAAATTATTTAGTTCTGTATCTGTATTTTAGAAATACGATGTATTATACTGTATTGAAATGCATAAGATATCTGTTGGAAGGTTTGAACAATTGTGATTGTTTTGGTTGGATGAATGGAAGACACTTTCAGATATCCTTTGGTCAAAATCTTATCTACAGTGTTTTGAAGTAGTATTGTTGGAAGCAGATATTCCTGGAAGAGGAATTATCGTAATTGTATGCGCAGAACAATGCATTTTGTATTGAATATCAATCATTAGCACACATGTACAGGTCTGATTCTTGATGTGCATTGTGACAGGCAGTCCTGCAAAATTTGTATATGATTAATCCCAGGAAATCTTTAATGAATTCAAGGCCGATGGAGATTATCTTTGTCAGAAGTAAATAATCTAATTTACCGGTATTCAGTCTTCCTATTGTTATTTGCACTGTTATGACACTGGACATTCTATTCAAAGATAACTTTTATTTTGACATACACTACAGCGAAAATTCATGGAGGACCATAAAAATTACTTTGTTATACAGTGTATCAGGATGTCATTATATTGGAGCTTTTTATTAAAAAAAAAAAAAAAAAAAGGGGGGGGGGGGGGGGGGGGCTTTCCACAGAATTCAGATCAAGAATTTCAGGTTTTATAGTGCTCATTAAATGATCTGTTTCACTGTGTGTATAAGTACAAGATCAGTTGCAAAGCTTTTCAAACATTGTTATGCATTGGCTGATAGGTTCCAGACAAGTTTCGATTGCCTGTATCAGAAGTCTGAAAAGAGGGGTTGATTTGACTGTAAGGATTGTATACTGAAGTGTAGATCTTAACTGCATTGGAGAAATTATAAATGTTATGAAGAGAAAACATTTTGTGTCTCTTTGAATTTTTGTTTGTGTAATTCATATACAGTGTATTAAGAGTGGAAATTGAAACTGCAGGTAAGATTTCCTGCAGTTTTAACATTTACATGCATACAAGTAGAAATTAGACATACAGGGTTGGCATTGAGTGGAAGCAAGCTATCAGAGAATCAAAGAAGTGAATTATAAGCCAACCGCACAGTGCGCACACAATATGATCTGCTTGATATGAATATTCAAAGGTATAACGCATTAATGATCAAAATTTTGAATAGTCATGTGAATACTAAAATCCAAATTCCGGGCCACTGCGAGCCTCTTAGATGAAGACAAAGTGAATTAATTCTGAATCGTATTGACGTCATAGTAGTCTTGTGACTGTCCACAGTTTAAAGCCAATTTGGCCTTTGCTCAGAGTGAAAGGCTTGCAGTAAACCAAAACTTCAATTTTAGTATTCCTATTATTGTTCCAATCTCGATAAAGATAATTTCACTTTTTAAAGACTCCATATTTAAAACAAAATTTGATTTCTTTAAAGTCGTATCGCAGTACAGTGTGCGGTCAGCTTTAAATGCAGTGTAAAGAGGATGAAGAAAGGGTCAAGATATGAACAGAGAGAAAGAGAGAGAGAGGGAGAGGGAGAGAAACTGTGAGGGAGAAGAGGAAAGAGAGAGAGAGAGAGAGAGAGGGGAAGATGGAAAGGCAGGATAGGGAAAAGAGAAAACAAAAATAGAGATAAAGGGGAGTTGGAGTGATTTTGTGTGGTTTATTTTCATTTTGTGGCAATGTCATCTCCACATAAACTACTTTCAACCTCTCCAGCTCGCTGTCTCCAAGTGTAGGCAATTCCAGAGTTAATGAATACAGACTAATAAGTAGGCACTTATTCGATTATTGTCATTTATATCTGTTCAGTATCCAGTAATTTTCAAACACATACAGTTCTGTATAAAAAAAGGTAGGTACATTATGTACATTCTTGATATACTTAATTTTAAGATCATGGAAATGTATTATTTACATTCAAGTATGAGTATAATACACATACATGTATCTGCATCTATTCATAACAGTGAATGAAACATTGGTACAAGCTAAGTGTGCAAGGACTACAATTATGATGTACATGTATGTACACACATAACCTGTACATTCAGTAGACCAACAAGGACCAGTTACAAAGACAAAACATATTTCTGCCATTCTGTACAGTAAATGTAATCTAAGTTAATCTCCCATCAAAAGAAAACAGAGTAAATGTACTTTATCTGTATTTTAGGAATCAGAAGGATGTTAATTCTCTTAATTTTGAATGGAGTTAATAACCTTCTGGCTCTAAATGTGCAACCGAACATTCTGCAAAAAAGGGTTGAGAAAGTACAGTGTGTCGGCATGTGAGTTGGAAATGCATGCCTTACATCCATGCATCAGACATTTCTGGATAAATCAATATTTTTAGTAGCCTACATGCACTTCACAAGAATGCTGTTCAAATGAATGACTGAGGACAATAGTCTGGAGCCAGAAAGGCATTAACTCATCATTTCACACAGACTTTAATGCCCTTCTGGCTCAAAAGTGACAATATAATGATAATCAGGCCTGGCGGTAATGTATTAACCAAGGGATCTGCCTGTTAATTACGAACTAGAAAATACACGAAAAAATAACACTGTAAGCATTAGTACCAAATCATGATGCAGTACGGACATAGTGGACAGATAAGTGATAGCACAAACATTCAAAAGCAAAATGAAGATGAGGTCATCTATTCATGAACAAAACATGTAGGAAATTGATATAAGTAGTAAATTTCATGAAAGTTTCACTAAAATTTCACAAAAATTTCAATAAAATGAAAAAATAATATCAGTAACTCAATATACACAGCTTACAAAACCACACAAGCAGCAGCAAGATTGCCTCCAATTAGACTAAATCAGAAACAAGGATAGTACACTTACTAGTCACAACAGACAGATAAAAAGGTATAAAAGTTACACCAGTGCATTTCAATAAATCAATACTATCAAGGTACACATGTGCATGTACATTATACAGTGATCTAGGCATAAAAAATAAAGAGGGTAAAATAATAATAATAATAATAATAATAATAATAATAATAATAATAATAATAATAATAATAAATTGTATTTATAATGCCCTTAATACAAATGTTTCTAAGCGCAAGAAAGAAGAAGAAAATGAAAAAAAAAAGAAAATCAAGGCCTACCATAACTATTCAGGTTACAAGTACATGTACCTGCTAATGAATGTACATACATCTGTAAGTATAGAGTTGAGTGTATAAATCTACCAGAAGAAATTATCACCAGGCAGAGTATACTGTATTGCAAATAAGATTCTAGCCTGTTACACCTTTACATTACAAATGTTTACATACATGTATAATATTACATTGTAAATGCATATCAAATTAACATATACTGCACACATAAAAAGGTGTGTTCAGATATAGTGCGACTTTGTGCTGCCACTTATGCTTATGAACACGCATCAACGTGTCAACTCTCAAATAAGAGAGAATTTATCAAAACTTGCGCAAACAATCTCATGACAACAATTTTTGCGCTAACTTTTGAGGATTTTGATTGGTGCGACATTTTTTTGTCGCCCCATACCCTATAGACCTGTACACAAAAAATGTGGTGGCACAAAGTTGTATCATATCTGAATGCACCTTAAAGGTGCATATACAGCTTAGATAACTCTATTAAATTTTCTAGTCTGGACTTTACACAATATAATCACTTAAGAATATATTACTACCTACTAAAGATCCCAAATTTACAAAAGGTGTAAAAATATACTTCTTTGCTGCAGAGAAAGACATTGTGCAAATTATGACTAATGAAACAGTAAAACAAGACAAAAAATTTATTGTACAGGCCTATAATTGTACCTGAAAGATCAAGAAATAAAAATGAGAAAATACAAATAATTTTTCTATAATTTCCAATTTCAAAATTATAAACAAATATTCCATTTCTGTATTATAGCTTGCGAATTGCGATGTTATTTCCTTGCGCTTTCTAAGCCATTCTACATGTACATGTAGTTTAACAAAATTAAGTTAATCTCAAAACTACACATGATTCTTTAACTAGTTACAAAATACAGTTTTTCTTCACCATCAATGAATACATGTACTTGATTTTCACTCTCTCGAGAAGAGCTTGATAATCAAAAGTTGCATCCTGATATTATAACCTGCTTGCATTTCCCCTCAGTTCATACATGTACCTCATTTCATTCACTTCATTCAAACAGTCAAGTTTTTTCTTTTCATTTTCCTATTGTTAGGTCTTTTCGGCATTATCGTGAAATTTGTAACCAGTCCATTCACTGCCGTTTATTTCGTCAGTGCTGATGACAGCATTCCACTCCCATAGACTTTGTACACAATGCAAGTGCGTGCAGGAAGAGAGGTGACAGATTTCACGATTAGGCCGTCTTTTTCTGTTATTTTCTACCCTCAAATTTTTTTTTTTTTTTTAAATGGGGGGGGGGGGAGGGGGATAACTTACAAATAGTCATTTACATACATTTGCCTACAGAAGGAACTAATGTCAACAAGTAATCTTAGGATTCAGATTAATGTTACACTAAATGCCTACATGTATTTCTATTAATTAAAACACAAGTATTGGCCAAAAGATACCCCTTCCCCCCTCAAAAATAAAAAAATCATAATAATAAACTAGTCTTTCTACCCCATTGAAATCAAGGTAATTTTCAATCGAAATAAAACCCTAACAAAACCATCATTATACAAATTCTATTCCTTCATATTTGATATCTGCAAACTTCTTATCCGGCATCAGAATTTTCCCATCAATATTGAAAGCTGTGACGTACGTTGCAATCTTCCCCGCATCTTCCTCTGTCTTCAATGCCACAATCACCTGATCATTCGTGCCTGGGATGAACTTGAAAGATGAAAACCCACGTATTTCGTTCAGAGAGCCAATCTTGTTGAAACGGATGTCTGTGAAGTCCTCATTGCACGAGAAGAGAAGGTTGGTTGCGCGGTGTTCATCTGCAGTTTCCTCATAACGCTCGGTGCTGGCACGACGGGGAAGGAAGAACCACCTCTTGTGGATGTTACTCCATACACCAGATTCATGGATCATATAACCTAAACAAGAGGGAAACATGAAAATAATTATAAAGACAATCCCAGTTAATCCTAAATATAGTCAAACCTGTCTTAGCAGCCACCTCTCTATAGCAGGCACCTTCCTACATTTGTAGAGTACAGTGGAAACTCAGTATAAAGAGATCTGATATAACAATATTCCTGATATAACAAGGTAATTTTCCGGTCCAAGCTCTTTATATTCTATTTTTTCAACCCTGATACATGTATAACAAGATTCCTGCTATAACAAGGTAATTTTGATGATCCCAAGGACCTCGTTATACTGAGTTTCCACTGTAGTATGGTGGTCACTAAAATTGATTCCCATGGTAATAAACTATGTGTTTAAAGAACCTGTCTATAGCATCCACCTGTCTATAAAGGCCATATTATTTTGTTTCCCTTGGGTGGCCACTATAGACAGGTTTCATTGTATACTGAAACTGATTTTTTAACAAGAGTTTCAATAGTAAAAATAGAATGGTTCACAGATATTGAACCAAATTGCAAAGTGATAACATTTTTTGTAAATCTTCAAGAAACTTGAGTACGTTGTGTATACAGTATTATGTATTTATGGAGGTGTCACTGACAATGTCCCCTCAAAGATTCAGGGGGAAGTTTGTCCCTGCAGAAAAGTTAATTTCAATAAAAGCAAAATATCAACTGTGCAGAGGAATCTGTGTATTTGATATGAAAAATGCAGGAAAATATTACAATGAGAAGTAAGGGCCTATAATAAAGAAGTACATGTATGAATTTCATTAAGCACTACCTGTATGCCCTTTATTATTGTCAGTTTCTTGTACTGTACGCCTGGCAGGCAGGCACAAGTATACATTTAATTCAAGATTTCAACCTATTTCATCTTTAATTTAAATCACAAACAAGATGTGAGCTGTGCCAATATATAATCTTTTTGCTACTCAATCAAATATAGAATCACTTTGTGCCAAACCACAAAAGATGTTTTTGTCCTTGATGAAAGCTAGGCTCACAACTACAATGCACCTTTATTTGACATATATTTGGCTTAATTGCAAGATCAATCATAATCAGTTAAAGGCTGTAAAATAGAGAAATGACAAAAACCTCAAATATATGAGTCTGCGGTAAAATACGTGTATTGATTTGAAGATATTGGAGATGCATAGAATGCACATGTACCAGTTCCTGTAATTGGCATATTGTCATACAAATTTTCCTTTTCCCCCTGGCAAACTTAAACACAAAAGAGGCAAAATTATCTTTTGAAAGTTCCAACTAAATTATTTGCTATATCAAACATTCTTAAAAGCATTCGTTATTTTTGCTGTACATGCCGAAATTTCTAATAAAACACATTATTTTTCACATGAAAATGTGTGACAATTTGCCTCTGTTAATTCTAATTTTTCTCTAGATCTGTTTAATAGTGGGAGCAAGTACCGTAATCACAGTTTATTAAAATAGTTTTAAAGAGGCTCAGTCGTGGGGAATTTGACACCATGAGGGCTTACCCAGTAACAGGTGTTGTCCATCACTATGTCCAACAGACCTTTTATAATGCTCTGTATATTCCACCCTTTGCCCCATATGGCAAAGTCATTATCTCACTTTCCCTGGCCCGAGAATGCCCGAAGCAGGCCGAAGAATGTTTGTGGGGGACAGCTGGTTTTGCTGTGCTCCAGAAATGTGGCTCTATTACAGGTATTTCAATTGCTTTTCACAAAGTCTGGTGTCAGCAAATTATGATCCATTCCCCATGAAAGCCCACGAGAGAATGTCTTTAATATTCAAGAACTCTTTCAGTCTTCCCACTGCTACAGTTATAACCTGTTCTTACAGCAGGCCAACATTACAATGTGAATCATTTGATCATTGAAGATGCAGGGCCTGTTTCTCGAAACCATCATGAAGTCAACCTCTTGGCTAAGATCGCCGCTAGTTGGCTAGTTGTCCGCTATGTGTTTGCCAAGATCAAAGCCAACATCCCGATTAAGAACTTATGATGCCTCTAACCCTGTCATATCTTTTTTCGTCGATATGCAGCGCCATCACATTAATTTGGTAGATTATGGCTGGCCAAAATGGAAGCTACATGTACAGTACATAGATTTAAAAATACTTCACATCTATCTTTTCTACAGCTTCCTAAATTAGTAATTCATTATAATTCATTCCTGCTTATGTATGAATATTATATTTCATATGTTTCATATGAAATGATCTGCAAAAGAAGTTTCCTAGGGGGGTTCTCCCGTGATTTTGATATCTCACAAAAGAACGCAATTCTGCCACGTCAGGCAAGGCATGGTCAAAGGGGTAGTCTGTAGTTTTCAGACTTGTATTTATTTAAAGATAAGTGATATCATAGATTTTTACACGAAATAGTTCCAAGACACATATATTACATTTGTAGCTTGTAATTTGGCAAAATTTTGCATTTCAGTGTTTTGGTCATGATGCTGGATAAATCTTTTCTTGCATCCTTTTTTAAAAATCATGAACGCAAGGTTTATTTTGAAAAACTACATGTAGTGTCCCCGGGGTACCCATCTTTAACGTTCCAAGCAATGATGAACGTAATTTCTAAAAATTGAATTTCATAAGTTTTTCTTTTGGGTGATCTGCCTAATTTGAAAAATATCTTGCATCCATAACCCCTTGCTACTATTTTTAATCCTAGCATTCTCCCATTCACTCAAATATTTGCAGTTAAGATAAAAAATCCTTTTACAAAATGTCTGTGTTATTGTGATCAAGGCTATGTGCTGTCACATTTCCTCACTGATAGTATCGATATCACGAGATATTTAGCTAGTATGCTCTTCGTGAAACAGTTTAGCAAGATTAGAGTCATCTCCGTAGTTTGCAGACAAAGATATGACTAACTTGGCGTTGATTTCCAGAAACAGGCCCCTGAACTCTGAACAGGCATACAGTGTGGGATCATCTGCTTTATCTTTCATTACACTGACCCAATACAGATGAACCTACATTAGTTGACTTTACATATATGTCATATGTCATAGATGTACTGGTACCTGTATAAAGTGCTTTTTTATGATGAAGCACACACCTTCAAGCATTATGTCTGCAGAGGTACATGTATGACAAATCTTTCTGTATCTACAAGTACACTGATTCCTTTTTAATAAGTAATGCTGTTGGCTGGAGACTTGGAGAGTGCTATGAAATACAATGTACAAAACATTACACTGAAAGCTGGTGGAGGATTTGTTTGTTCGTTAGTTTGTTTGTTTTTAGAAACCGAGAGAAGCAAAATGCATACAGTTTCAAATAAATAATGCAACATGGAAAGCAAATGCATGACAAAGGCTTTTATATTGACAGGGGTTTTTTTTTTTTAAGTTTATCATGCTGTAGGTACTTTCAAATTTTACTTTAATAACTATTTTCTTTGAAGTGTTATCCTTCCAAAATGCTAATTGCAGAAAAAAAAATCAACCAGTTGACTACTGAATCCTCAAACTCATACTGCCTCACATGTACATGTAATACATACAGGGACCACCCTAGCCAGAACTGCTGCTGTGCATCGGACAAAGGCACACACAAAATCTTTGCGAACCCGTTCGGTATCCCGGAAGGTAATCAGACTTTGCATGTACATAAACTTTATGTGTGAGAGGTCGAACTTCCAGTTGACCTCAGTGGAGAGAACAAAATTTCTGAGTGCAGATGAAGCAATAAATCATTGTTTTGTGGTAAGTTTTAAGTTGTCAAAATAAATATGAGAAGTGAAAAAACATCAATCAAATATTTAATTTTAAGATACATGTATTGTCACTTTTGTAGATGAGAGAATTCAGCTTCATCACATACGCCATGTAGTCGCACTTTTTGTCATGAGTTCGCAAGATTTTGCTATGCCCGCTTGTACAGTGCTGTCGAAAGCTGTGCATAGCTAGGGCCACCCACTCATCCTGTGTACTCAGTCAATGAATTGACCTCGTCCCGCAACAGCGACAAGTCTGTACCGAAACTGCATGCTTCTGTGTGTGTTACTCGACTATGTTGTCGACCTACGAGTCCAGTAAGCGTCAGTTTTTTTTCTTAAAATTCACCGTTTTCAGTTTATTCATCAGATTTGAAGCAGAAAGGGGAAAATTGAGAGCCTCAGCAACATTGCTGGTAAGTAAAATCAAAACTTTTCTTCTCTATTACAGAAGATCTAAGTCTATGTATTTCGGGTTCACGTCAGCAATTAGTTTCGCTATTCAAAACGCCATTTTGACCTACGGGTAGGGCCATCCAGTTCACAAAGGCAACAGGATAATGTGAACTTGTGACAGGGCAGACTTCAACCTTTATAAAAGATTGAAGAAAAGAATGGAGAAGGAGGAGGAGGAAATGGAAGAGGAAGAGGAAGAGGAAGAGGAGGAGGAGGAGGAAGAGGAAAAGGAGGAGCAGGAGGAAGAGGAGGAGCAGGAGGAAGAGGAGGAGCAGGAGGAAGAGGAGGAGGAGGAGGAAGAGGAAAAGGAGGAGCAGGAGGAAGAGGAGGAGGAGGAGGAAGAGGAAAAGGAGGAAGAGGAGAAAAGTAATACCTGGGTATGGGAATCCAGCCTTGTTCCTCATAGCATTGTAATTACCAACCCAGTTGACATGATGGACAGCACCAAGATGACTGATGACTTTGACCCATTGTGGGTTAAGATTCTGGAGTTCTCCTGTGATGGTTGTCCACTCCTTACCAAGTCCTCCAACAAAGAGATGCTGGTCCTTGACGGCCATCCACTCTCCTTTCAAACCTTTCAAAGTAGTAAACATTTCAATGGATATTTTTAAAAAAATGCTAATGCATATAAATAAATCAGAATATATAAAGGAAAGCTTATAATGATATTTGCCCAGATCTAAAATATTAACTTACTTCAATCCTTCATTACAAAGTTCATGCCTTTTTGGCTTGAAACCGCTGAAAACACATTTTTACACTGTAAACCACAGACTGCTTTGCAGATAAATGTGTACATGTACTTACAACAAATACAAGCACCACTTTTGTACTACATAATATTATGAAATGAATTTTTACACTTTTTAAATTATGCATTTTCAATTCATATTTCTGAAGATTTTAATAATCCATCATTAAGATTATAAATGTGTGCAAACTTGTCACAACTGTCATAAAACTAAAGAGGCAAGAAATTGGCATATTTCAATAAACATGATAAACATTAGCCAATTAATTCAGAACTAGATCTAGACTTTATACATCTTCGAATTTTCACAAATGATTTTGAGATTTGTTTGATGCTATGGAGTTTCACCTTTTGTATTCTTCCCATCTCCATCTGGCAGAATAACCCAAGGGTAGACTTTATCCCCTGCCACCTCATAGATGACCCCTGTCCGATCATCCACAGTGTACAGTTTTCCATTGAATGTCATCAACTCCGAAAGTTCCATGCCCCTCCCACCCTGTGAAAGCTGCGATCGCAATGTCACAGGCTTTTCATCCAAATTCACAGAAATCTTGTCTCCATAGGAGCTGATGGACAAAGATCCCTTGATCAAGTAACTCATCCATTGGTTGTCCTTTTCCGGATCTTTATTGGTAGTGTCAGGATCTGAAATAACAGCAATTTTGTATTTTCTGCCATCCACAGTTCTCTCCACTCCAGAAATGGGATAAGTGCTGTTGTATATAAAAGCTGCCTGGTCGACCTGAAATGGGACATTGCCAGTGAAACTCTGGGCACTTGTAGGAGAATTCGGTAGGAGGAGGTAGAACAAGAATAAAAGCATTATTGCTCCAAGTACGACTACAAGTTTGGGTCGCATAAAAGGAGAAAACAGTCGGTTCCCAACTATAGACGCACTACCACTGCCGCCTGTCGCGCCCCGAGAGTCGAATACCGGTGATCTCACGTACCCACCGCCGTTCGGCATGCTAGCTAAGGCCTAAGCTAGAAATGACAATCCTGACAATGCTTTCTGAAAGGCCACCGTGTAAATCACAGGCGATATTCACGTTAATATCAGTAGTCAAAGCCCAAAGGTTATTTCCTATCAGATGTGATGCTTTGATGACCGAGTCCACATGGATAAAAAACGCTTAAATAATATTGTCAACGTGGACATCCACCTTGTTTACTCTACGACTCGACTCGACACGTACAAAAACTATACTACACATAAATATACACATGCATCGTTCATGAAAATGTTCCAAGGCTTGGGGACTTTCCCTTTACGGAAGAAAAATTATCCATCAGCTTGATAAATTTAATTGATGACACAAAATAAACCCGCTTTATTTACAATTCAATATAAAATATACCACTGGTTGTTTTTTTTATTTACATATTGGTTAAAGGCACTTTCCATAAAGTAGACTAATATTAATTAAGCCTAAAATTAGACTAGCAACAGCCTTGGATTTTTGTTTTTTCCCATTCACATTCAGTTTTTTTTAAACCATTTTCAACAAGAATCACAAGCCACAACTCAATTTTATATGCGCCGTAAAAACTAAACCAACAACGGCAATACTAAAGAAGTTCACACCCCCTCCATATTTTCATCAAATGTAGAGTTAGGATTAGGATTAAAGCCTGGGTTGGAGGAGGTGTGAACTTACCCAAAGACGTTTAAAATATTACCCCAACAACAACGTACATGAGTATACCCAGTCGTTGGGTGTCCGGACAGGTTGTGTATCCGGACAATCGATTTTAAACAGCCATTTGAAAAAGTTTACAAGCAAAATCTCTTAAATGTTTCAGCACAAATGTTAGACAATATTAAAGAGAACAAATACTGACGATGATTAGCAATAATCAATGCATATTTTTTGTTTTATCCCAAGACAAAAAATAAGGCTTCATGACTGAACCCAAATCCTATAGGCAATAGACAAACTTACCAAATTACTGCGATTAATGAAAGGGAGAGGGTTTGTTTCAAGAAGGGAATTATTTGTACAGAATTTTAGGGATCGGAAGCTAAAGATGTCAATTCCTTTGTGATGAATATACATGTAGGCCAAATGCCGGGAGGGGGGGGGGCACTGCCATTACAAGGTGCACACTATGCTCGTACACAGTGGCGTAATGAGCCAAAATATTTGGGGGGGGGGGGGGCTCAATCTTTGCGAGGAGCGAAGCGACCAACCCTGAGGGAGTGTAGCGACTGAGCCGGGGTACCCCCCCCCCCCTTCACGATACGGAGCTTTTTCGCGGGAGGGGGGAGTTTCCCCCCTCCCGCTCGAAGCGCGGAAGCTCCGACGTTTCTTTGAATTGTACCATGTCTGCTCCCGCTCTTCTTATGTTCTTTACCTTTTTTTCTTTTCTCGCTCCCGCTTTTTTTTCCTTGTACTTTTTTCTTTCTTTTTTGTTGGCGTTTTGGAGGGGGTGACCGCCCCCATCGCCCCCCCCCCCTTGGCTACGCAAGTGCACTCCCATGGTAAAGGAGCTTTTGCACTATTTTTGCTATTTGGGACTACAAACTTAAAGCCCGTGTCTAGTTTTGGTAAATCTAATATTCATTTTCAAAGTATGAATCCATTGTCAGATAAACAGATAAAACCAAGTGTTATATCATGAAACACATTAGTATTGATATTATGCGTGTTTTCCGCCTTGCTATGCATGCTATTTGGGAAATTGTGAATGCGTTACTTAACAACAGAAAGGGAGTCTAGGAAGAAGTAATGAAATTCGAGTGATGTTACTAATATAAAATTGAAAATAAACCATGGTTGAAATTTATTTGGCGCCCCCCCCCCCTCCAATACGCCAGTGCCCGTCAGGTAATTCAGTTTTCTTAAATAAATCCCTCAACTGCTCCACTTTTACACCTGGTGTAAAAGTGGAGCAGTTGAGGGATTTAGGATCACTAATCTGGTCCAGATTAGTGATCCTTACATTAATTCTTTTTTTCCCCATAGCGCTCTTTTCCCTTCTGACAAGTGAGTCCTTGTTACTTCTAATGAATCTCCCTATTGAAAGGTATAAGTGCCCGATTTTGACTGCGCATTTTTTCGTTCTAAAAGTGCAATCTCCTTTACATCTCTGATAAGTTCCCTCTTTCCATTTGGGCAGGTTCCCCATTCGAAATCGAATACATGCCCCAATTTACTTCTGATGAATTGTTCCTTTTCCTGGCTAGTAAATTATGTCCCATTCCTCCTGTAAATTCGCTATAAGTGCCCAATAGTGCCCTTTTGTTCGCTGATAAGTTAGCACATGTATACCTTTTCCATTCTGGCATTGCTCCCTTTTTGAAATTTGGTACACACTTAGCTTTCTAGTAAGTGCCATTTCACCCCCATTAAACCTGACAAGTGCCCCTTTTTATTTCTTATGAGCATCCAAGTTGATTGTAAGTGCCCCTTTTCGCTTTTGAGTATTGCAATTCCCTTTTCGATAAGTGCTCCTTAAAATCTAATGCATGTTCCTTTTTCATCCTTATTGTGCCATTTCCCCTCTTTTAATTATTCCTTTTCTCATTTGGTAATGTGTATAGTTCCGAAGAATCAGAGAAGTTTCGTTTCATATAGGCCTAATAACAGAATACCTTGTTCTTGATACGACTACAGGGTGAAACCGTGCATGGAGCAGGAGGAGGCAAGAGCTGGGGATACAACGAACAAAACTTTCCTAAGAACGTACATTGCCCCTAAATTGCAGCAATGAAAATATTTTCATTTTCCCCCAAAGTTCGCTCGCACTTACTTATTACAACTCACGCTGACATATAAACAGTGTTGTAACGATAATCATAAATTCTTATCTATTCTCCTTTTCATGTTGAGATTGTACTCTCTATCTTTTCTTGTTTGTAATGACTGCCCCAAAAGGCCACAATAATAACCTCACACATACTGTTTGCTGCATAATGATCTTTTATTAGCAAGTTTGGAGCATGCAAAAAAGTCATCCGTCATTGTAAAAAAAAAAAGGAAACAAAGAAAGAAACAAATACAAAGCCTAAGAAAGAAACAAAAAAAAAAAAATCGCGCTTAATAAGTTTCGAACCTAAAATCTCCCCGTTAAGGGGGGCTGTACGCTGCTTCACTACCATCCTCCAGTTCATATTTGCGCTTTATCCTTTCATGTTTGCAATGACTGCTGCCACAAGGCCAAAATAATAACCTCACACATACTGTCTGCGGCATAGAGATTTCTTATTAGCAAGTTTTGGAGCATGCTGGAAAGAAATCAATTACTGAAAAACAAATAAATGAAACAAAAGGGAAAACCCAAACAAAAAATGGTGCTTCCTGGGTTTTGAACCCAAAATCTCTCCATTAAGCTAGGAGATGCGAGTCAATCACTCTATGCAGAGAGCTATACGCTGCCTCACTACCACCCTCCAGTTTATCCTTTCCTATTTGAAAATGACTGCGGCCAAAAAAGCCAATAATAACCTCACACATACAGTTTACTACGTAGGAGTTTTTATTAAAAAGTTCGGAGCATGCAAAAATGAAATCAGTTACTAAAAAAAAAAAAAAAAAGAAAAAAAAAAAGAAGAAGAAACAAAATGGAAAACCCAAACAAAACAGGTGCTTCCTGGGCGTCGAACCCTAAATATCCTTGTCGAGGAGATGCGAGCCAATCGCTCTGTACAGAGGGGTACACGTTGCCTCACCGCAATCTTTCAGTTCATCTTCACCCTTTATCTTTTCCTGTTAGCAGGTTTGCAATGACTGCCGCAAAAAGCCAAAATAATAACTTCACACTGTTTGCTCCGTAGAGATTTTTTTAGAACTTTAAGTTGGGGCATACGAAAACATCCGTTAATGAAAAAAAAAATCATTGAAACATAAAGAAACAAAACAGAAGAACCCGAACTGAAACAAAAATGAATGCTTCATGGGTTTCGAACCCATAAAGCGAAATCTCCACATTGCGAGTCAATCGCTCGAGACAGTGGCGTAATGAGCCAATTTTTTATTTTTTATTTTTTTTATTTATTTTTTTTTTTTTTTGGGGGGGGGGGGGGCTCAATCTTTGCGAGGAGCGAAACGACCAATCCTGAGGGACCGAGCCGGGGATACCCCCCCCCCTCACGATACGGAGCTTTTTCATTTTTTCAACTTAAATATGTGCAATCTGCAAAACCTGATAAGAAAATTCCAACTTCAGTTCAGTTCATTCTTCATTTTTTTCTCATTTCCAACAAAAGAAGTAAATATCATGAAAAATAAACATTTGAAGTACAATACATGCAATATGAAACATCAAATTTGATGACATGTACAACTATGGATAAGCGTGTTATGAATCTACCGACCGGAAAAGGATTTCTTTTCATGAACTTGGAAACATGCAGCCCAAATAATCTTCGCAAGTTTCAAACAAATGCCAGCGTAACACAAAATACCTTATTACTTATGATAACAATACAAACAAATTAAAGACACTATGAAATAAAAGGGACGAGCATGGAGAGGGTGTGATGCAGTGGGGTACCAGGTTTTCACTCCCACAGTGGCGTAGCTGGGATTTCATTTTAGGGAGCGTTAAGGCCTCGGCACACCGAATCCTTGTGAATCAGTTACTGAGCGCGCGAAGGGGGGGAGGGTGCAGGAAGGGGGAGTTTCCCCTCCCCCCCCCCCCCTCCCGCGCGAAGCGCGGAAGCTCCGACGTTTCTTTGAATTGTTCCTGTCTGCTCCCGTTCTTCTTACGTTCTCTTACCTTTTTTTCTTTTCTCGCTCCCGCTATTTTTTCCATGTTTTTTTTTCTTTCTTTCTTTTTTGTTGGCGTTTTGGAGGGGGCGACCGCCCCATCGCCCCCCCCCCCTTGGCTACGCGGGTGCACTCCCATGGTATAGGAGCTTTTTGCAGTATTGATGGTTTGCAACTCTGTAAAAGAACGCTATTTGGGACTACAAACTTAAAGCCCGTGTCTAGTTTTGGTAAATCTAAGAATATTCATTATCAAAGTTTGAATCCATTGTCATATAAATGAAACCAAATGTTATCATAAAACACATTAGTATTGATATTATGCGTGTTTACCGCCTTGCTATGCATGCTATTTGGGAAATTGTGAATGCGTTACTTAACAGTAGAGAGGGAGTTTAGGGAGAAATAATGAAATTCGAGTGATATAAAACTGAAAATAAACCATGGTTGAAATTTATTGGGGGGGGGGGGGGGGGGGGGCTGGCGCCCCCAAGCCCCCCCCCCCCCCTCCAGTACGCCAGTGGCTCGAGATGCAGAGGGCTACGCTGACCCTCTACCAGCCTCCAGGGTATTTTGGCACCCTCTATTCTTTCCGATTTGTGATGACTTTTCAAATACATCCATTTTGTGCCACTCACGATCTAAAGGAGTGTTTTACACCGACGAGCATACACTTGTATCTCTGTCATATTAAATGTCTCTTTAAGGGAAAAAATGAATTTTCTTTTCTGTACAATCCCAACGTATCATGTACCTAAATGTCATGATCACATGCATGCTTTTTTGTTTTCTTTGGGGTTTTTGTATTACCGTACATCAATGCCTCAGTGACATACCAAAGATAAATCGGCTTTTGAAGGTGTCTTTTCAAAGTGAAGCTTAAAGGCATTCAAACTAGTCTTTCATATCTTGAAGACATCTTATTGTACTGAAAAGTCAATGCACCTCTTCGCTCCAGAGCTCCTCTTCCACAATCATGACTGAATAGGTTTCCAATGTTATTTTAAGCTCTCAGTAACGCCATGTTGTTGCCTTAGTGAAAGGGCTCTGATCAGTCAAGTGTGAGCGGAGTAGTACTTTTATTTCTTTTTACTCGTACAAAGTACAAAAAGCTGAAGTTGGACTGAAGTGAACCAGAGCTTGATGACAGTGCACTCTTTGTAATTGCCAAATTCCTTATGAAACAGATGGGTAGAGAGAGGCTCTGAGTAACCAGACATTCTTGACGGAGCAATAATACTTGCATTTTAAGGGGATGATCCTTCTTTCCCCAAATCAAACGAAAGTCCAATATACTATGCATGTAAGTGATTTTCACTGTATGTCATAAGCATTTATAACACATGAAAAGGAAATGTGGTATCGGGCATCACATTAAAAACAGCAGGGGAGAATGATTGGAATAAAACGAACCGGTGGAGAAAGTGCGATCAAGATTACACAGCTCACACAGCGTCGTACAATTAACATTTGGACTTTTGGATTTGACTTTTTTTCGAATTCGACTTGCAGTTGAATACAAAAAGGCAAGAATAAAATATGAGATTGTGTATAGAATCAACTTATTCATGATTTTTGATAATGTATTGAAGGTGATTGACACTCATGTCCCTTTGATGAGGACCTTAAACAAAAGAAAAAATTCTCAATGAATTACTCTAGTGAATTTTACATTTTACCATGCATAAATTCGTCCGATGAACGTTGGTATAATTTAGCTTGCATTAATTCGTAAGCAAATACCATTTCTGCCAACCATTTCTGCCAACCATTTGGTGATACAATCCTACTCATATAGTCACATTTCATGGAGTCTTTAAAAAGTTGAATTGTAGCTTTAAGAAAGCGTTGGCATTTCTAAACACCTCGGGTTAACAATGGATCGTTAGTGGGGCTCCGTATTAATACTTTTGTCCTAGACGTCTATAGGCTCTATAGTATAGGAGATTCATTCAGGACCATGCAATAGTGAGTGGATTTCGAGGAAATACAAAAACAAATCTCTATAGCTCTGGCTGTAGTGAAAAAATAGGGAAAGAAGCAGGAGAAAAAAAAACTACACAGGGAAATGAAAATGGATAAAAATTGGGCAGAGTGAGGTGCGCAACGCATCCTGCGCCAGCCTACGCTGACTGCCGCCACCTAGCTGACTGCCGCCACCTATAGCTGACTGCCGCCACCTATAGCTGACTGCCGCCACCTATAGCTGACTGCCGCCACCTATAGCTGACTGCCGCCACCTATAGCTGACTGCCGCCACCTATAGCTGACTGCCGCCACCTATAGCTGACTGCCGCCACCTATAGCTGACTGCCGCCACCTATAGCTGACTGCCGCCACCTATAGCTGACTGCCGCCACCTATAGCTGACTGCCGCCACCTATAGCTGACTGCCGCCACCTATAGCTGACTGCCGCCACCTATAGCTGACTGCCGCCACCTATAGCTGACTGCCGCCACCTATAGCTGACTGCCGCCACCTATAGCTGACTGCCGCCACCTATAGCTGACTGCCGCCACCTAGCGGCGGGGCATTATATAGGACAGCGAACTGGCTGAGCAGGTCTGCTGGGAAGGGGGTGTGGCACTCGCTAATTAACTGCCGTCACCTAGGGCCAGGCAGCGCGTTTCCGTTTTACACCGTATCCTAGGCAGTTTTTCGATTAATGCATCAAAATGTGCTGGTTTCGAAGTCTAGGTTTCGTTTCAGCGCCATAGAGATATGAATCTCTCTGTTTTCAGCTCTCGATCTCCTACGCCTATATAGGCCTACCACGTACAGCGGCGCACGCGGCGATCATGTACGTGTACAGAGAGAATAGATGAAAGCAGTGGCGTAATGAGCCAAAATATATATTTTTTTTGGGGGGGGGGCTCAATCTTTGCGAGGAGCGAAGCGACCAACCCTGAGGGAGTGTAGCGACCGAGCCGGGGTACCCCCCCCCCCCCCTCACGATACGGAGCTTTTTCACGGGAGGGGGGAGTTTCCCTCCGATGTTTCTTTGAATTGTTCCTTGTCTGCTCCCGCTCTTCTTATGTTCTCTTACCTTTTTTCTTTTCTCGCTCCCGCTTTTTTTCCTTCTACTTTTTTCTTTCTTTTTTGTTGGCATTTTGGAGGGCGTGACCGCCCCCATCGCCCCCCTTTCTTTGGCTACGCAAGTGCACTCCCATGGTAAAAGAGCTTTTGCAGTATTGATGGTTTGCAACTCTGTAAAAGAGCACTATTTGGCACTGCAAACTTACAGCCCGTGTCTAGTTTTGGTAAATCTAAGAATATTCATTTTCAAAGTATGAATCCATTGTCAGATAAACAGATAAAACCAAGTGTTATATCATAAAACACATTAGTATTGATATTATGCGTGTTTTCTGCCTTGCTATGCATGCTATTTGGGAAATTGTGAATGCGTAACTTAACAACAGAAAGGGAGTCTAGGGAGAAGTAATGAAATTCGAGTGATATCACTAATATAAAATTGAAAATAAGCCATGGTTGAAATTTATTTAGGGGGGCTGGCGCCCCCAACCCCCCCCCCCCCCCTCCAGTACGCCAGTGCTCGTACACAATTTAAACGCGTAAAAAGGGTTGTTTTTCACGGACGGGCGAAAATATACGTGCGTACAGTGAAACGGATATTAAAATTGCAAAATAATAAGGAAAAAAGGGTATACTTTTACAACAGCTTGGTTTGAAATGCTTGTTTAGGGTGGGGAAAACATGACAAAATACTTGTTTAGAATATTCTGAGATCGAAGGATAATTACTGGTTTAGGGTCCATTTTGGAAGTCCATAATAATGTACGAGCATGGTGTCCACCTTGTAATTACAATGTTTTTCCCCCCATTATACTTGGACCCCATGCAAAAACAGCATGGTAATAATTATCACACTGAGTGGGCAATCCAGCCTTTCCTATATTTCTTTACCCTGTTTACTGTAGGCCGTATGTCCTTCTATTGCTATTTCTATTCTTTTTAGTTGAATTGAATGCCCAAAGTCACTATATACATATGATAAATTTTGGTAAGGGAACTAACAAATGCATGATATCGAGGTTAGCCCCATAAATTTGATTACATGCATGAATAAATATCAGCCAATACTACATCTCTAATATATATATATATATATATTAAAACACATTTCATAATGACTACTGCTATATACTACTACTCACTTCATCATCATCATCATCATACACCAGTGGCGGATCCATAAACATAACATGGTGGAGTTTACGGGGCCTGGGTGGATCCACGGAAGGTGACGACCGGGCCGGGGGCCCCTGGCCCTCCTTATATTTTCACTGTAGCTAAAGGGGCCCCTAAATCAAATCGGGTGCCACTCCCATAAATGGCACATGTTCACGCCTTGGAATCACAGCAATAGCGCTGCCTACCTTAGGCGCATAATAAGCGTGCGTTGCTCGGCCTCGAGTCCCCACCTGCTAGTATCATCGTCGTCGTCTTTGTCATCACGTCATCATCATCATGATAATGTTTACAAAACAACTAGGATAAATAATTATACAGCGCGCTTTCTATGGCACTTAATATGTGCATGCTAATGTCGTCAATGCATGTTAAGCCGCCCCCCAAAACACCCCCCCCCCCCTCCAAAAAAAAAAAACCCAACACGATACGTTTTTACAAGCTATTTTTATGGGGGCCGACAGTTTTACAAGCTTGCATTCATAATCATAATTTCTCTTACTCGTATCAGTACTTCTAGAGAAAATTCCCGTTTTTCCTAGTTACACATTCACTGCTTGTTATTGTGTACTGATTTTTTTTCTTCTTATTTTTAACTTATTGTGATCCTATCTTATAATTTGTACTCTGCATTTGAAATTGAAACGTTACATGAGAAATATGAATATAAATGAAATGGAAATGAAATGAAGTGCAATACATCCAGCATTAACTCTACTAACAGCAGAGAGTTGTAACAACTCTCTGGTAGATCGCACTGGGGAGTTGTCTCATGCAATTACCACGATGTTAACACTCAAAAAAAGTGAAAAGAGTCCATTTCCATACCATACACCTAACACCTATCGATTAATGGGGTTCGGAAATATAATTAAATAGGAGCTATGAGTAAAGGTTTTGATCATCATTTATACTATTATAGAGATACAGATTAAAGATGAGAGAGAAAGAGAGAGAGAGAGAGAGAGAGAGAGAGAGAGCGAAAGAGATAAATAGAGAGAGAGAGGGGGGGGGGCAGGGTGTCTATAGACAGACATCCATATAGATAGAACTAAAAGAACATCATGTGCTTTTTCAGTTG
>CM057155.1:4283543-4493882 GCA_029962745.1 Echinometra lucunter
AGCCTTTGAGCGCGGGGTCCGGCCACTTGACCGAAGGACACTAATTGAACGCGCACGTAGGTCCCCTACAAGACGAAGGAATTTGAATAAAAATCATCTCCCCCTCCAGAATTTGTTATCCTTTTCTGCATGCACGCCTCTGTAAATCTACATTCTTAATGTCCACCCTCCTCCTAACTAGATATACTTTCCCTCATGCCCCTGAAACTACAAGTGGCGTAACCACCGGGGGGAGGGGCCAGGGGGGCAGATTGCGCCCCCTGAAGGCATTTCAGCGGAAATCACCAACCACCGGGAAAAATGAAAGGAAGGAAGAAAGAAAAAGGAATGGAGAAAAGGAAAGGAAGAAGAAGAAAGGGAAAGAAGAAGAAGAAAGGAAAGAAAGAAGGAGAAAGGGAAGAGAAGGAGAAAGGGAAAGAAGAAAGAGAAGGGAAATAAAAAGGAGAAAGGGGAGAAAGAGAGAAAGAGAGAGAGGGGAAACAGGGAAAGAAAAAAAAAGAAAGCAATAGTGAAACAAAAGAAATGTAGGGAAAATTTAGTACCAAAACCCCGGAGTTTCCGGGGCTCCCCCGCAGTGGCTTTCACTGTAGACCCCCTTCAGCGGCCCTAATAGCCAGAACCCTGGGACCCACCCGCTAAGGGCTTCATAACAGCAACTCGCGGTGCGAGGCTCACTCCGCATATTCTATTCCAAGCTTAGTTACCGGGATATTTCGGCTCTGCCCCCCCCCCCATCCAATACAGGCGAGAGCGTAAGAAGAGTGGGAAATGACAGCGCAAAAACGCCGGAGCTTCCGCGCTTTGCGCGGGAGAGGGAAACTCCCCCCCCCCCTCCCTGCCCCCCCCCCCCCCTAGGAGCACTACCGTCCCCCTAAAATAAATCCAGTTACGCAGCCGCAGAAGATAGACTTTATCACCGACAACTAATAATTCAAAGAAACGTCGGAGCTTCCGCGCTTCGCGCGGGAGTAGGGAAACTCCCCTCTCCCTGCACACCCTCCCTCTAGGAAGCACTAAATTCGTAAATTCCAGGGGTTGAGGGGATCTATCACCCCCACTTGGGGGAGAGGGGGATGGTGTGTACAAATTTCCTCCCCCCCCCCCCCCATGCAGACACACTTTTTAAGGAAGAAAATATATTTTCATTAATCAGTAAGTAAAATTCATAATATCTATCATAAACAACCTTATATTTAGAATTTTTATTTGAAAATGCTATTGAAAACAAAAAAAGTGTTATTTTTGGCTCGCTCGCTTCGCTCGCTCATCAAATGTTAGGATTCCATCCGAAAATGCGATGAAAAGCGAGAAAAGTGGTTATTTTGGCTCACTCGCTTCGCTCGCTCGCAAAATAGATATGAAATGTGTGTGACAGGGAAAAAATTTGTTAAACAAGTTTTTCATCCCCCACTCCTCAAATTGGATTTACGCCGGTGGAGCACTACCGTCCTCCTAAATGCGTCCTAGCTACGCCACAGATTCTAGACATAGACTAGTTACCAGGAAATTTGGTTTCCCCCCCCCCCCGATACAGGTACCTGTTACGGGACGCGCCCCTGCCTGCTACATGTGTGAATATTCCTCATTCATTTTTAAAAATGTATAACCATATAATGAAAAAATTGTATAGGATCGAGTCCCAGGGGCGTAACAGGTACCTGTTATCGGGGGGGGGGGGGGGACAGAGCCCAAATTTCCCGGTAACTAGTTTATGTCTATGCATTTTAGGAGGACGGTAGTGCTCCACCGGCGTAAATCCAATTTGAGGAGTGGGGGATGAAAAACTTTTTAAAATGATTATTTCCCTCTCACACACATTTTGATATCTATTTTGCGAGTGAGCGAAGCGAGCGAGCAGAAAATAACCACTTTTCCGGTTTTGACTCGCATTTTCGAATAAAAATTCTAAAATATGACGGAAGAGCAAAGCGAGCGAGCCAAAAATAACCACTTTTCTCGATTTTGATCGCATTTTCGGATGGAAATCCTAAGATTTTGATGAGCGAGAGAAGCGAGTGAGCTAAAATAACCACTTTTTTGTTTTCAATAGCATTTTCAAATAGAAATTCTAAAATATGATGGTTGTTTATGATAGATATTCAGAATTTTTACTAACTGATTAATTGAGATATATTGTCTTCCTGGAAAAGTGTGTCTGCATTGGGGGGGGGGGTGGGGGATTTGTACACACCATCCACCTTCTCCCCCAAGTGGGGGTGATAGATCCCCACCCCCGGAATTACCCCAATCTATTGCTCCCTATAGGGGAGGGTGCAGGGAGGGGGATTTTCCTCGATGTTTCTTTGAATTGTTAGTTGTCGGTAATTTCTTCTGCGGCGTAACTAGGATTTCATTTTAGGAATACGGTAGTGCTCCCTAGGGGGGAGGGTGCAGGGAGGGGGGAGTTTCCCCCCCCCCCCTCCCGCGCAAAGCGCGAAAGCTCCGACGTTTTTTCGCTGTCAGTTCCCGCTCTTCTTACGCAATGTGCCTGTTATAGGGGAGGGGGGGGGGCATACGCATAGCCAAAAATTTCCCGGCAATTAAGTCTAGAATCAGAGGTGTAGCTAAGATTCATTTTAGGAGGACGATAGTGCAAAGCGCGCTCCCTAGCATGCTAGGGGGAGGGTGCAGGGATGGTGATTTTCTCCTCCCGCGAGAAGCGCGGAAGCTCTAACGTTTCTTGAAATTGTTCGTTGTCTGTTTCCGGTCTCTTACATTCTCTGCATGTTATCGGGGGGGGGGGGGGGGGGCAGAGCCGAAAATTTCCCGGTAACTAAGTCTAGAAATAGAATATACGGAGGTGAGCCCGCACCGCGAGTTGCTTGTTGCGAAGCCCTTAGAGGGTGGGGCCCAGGGTTCTGGCTTAGGGCCCCTGATGGGGGTCTACAGGGAAAGCCACTGCGGGGGGGTCCAGGGAGTGGAGCCCCCGGAAACTCCGGGGTTTTGGTACTTAATTTTAATTTTTTCCCCTTTTCCCTCTTTTCCCTCTCTCTCTCTTCTTCTTTCTCCCCTTTCTCCTTTTTCTTTCCCTTTCTTCTCCTTCTTTCTTTCCCTTTCTCCTTCTTTCTTTTCCTTTCTTCTTCTTTCTTTTCCTTTCTTCTTCTTCCTTTCCCTTTCTCTTTTCCCTTTCACCCTTCCTTTTTCTTCCTTTCCGTCCCTTTCATTTTTTCCCGGTGGTTTGGTGGATTTTCCTGCTAAAATCCTTCAGGGGGCACTCTGCCCCCGTGGCCCCCCCCCCCCCCAGCTGTTACGCCACTGGGATCGACCCTAAATCTAGGCGAACCTTTTTATTTCCCCTGTTTTACATCATCACAAATTTCCATCGAAATCAAACAGAACTAAGGATGCAACGGGGAAAGCTTCAGCCAAAGCTTCGACCCCCACACAAAAGTAATACAGAGCGCATCATAACAAGGTGAACATTTTTAATTTGATTTTATAAAATGACAATTTTTGCAGAATTCATACTAATTTCATACAGAAAATATTTGGGATCTCGCGGACATTCTTCAAACATAATTTATTTAGATAATCAAAACGTAAGACATTGCATATCAAACAGAATACATCGAGATTATATATTCCATAATAATTATATAGGGAAATAAGCAAGGGGGCAGTTTGAATCGGTCGCTGGCATTCACAAAAAATCTCCGAGAAGAGACTGAAGAACAGAGTCTAAATTTTATCCATCGAAAAAATATTTCATTATTAACGTGCCTTTGACCACAACAGACAGCAGTCTTCTTGCAGACTATCCCCGGCCCACAATGTTATATTCCTTATGCATATATACATAGGGAAATAAGAGTGGAGGAGGGGCAGGGACAGTTTGAATCGGTCCGCTGGCGTTCACAAAAAATTCTCCCAGAAAAGACTATACCGGGGCCAGTCCCAGAAAAAGCGGCACGGCGGATTTCTGTACTTCACCTTCGAAAGGTATATTTTTCTACATCATTGGGTACAGCATCCTCTACCGAGAAGAATGATACCGCTATCACTGAATTTGGTGAAGTAATTTTGATTCTATGCCCATGCCTTAAAATACAGTCATTTTCAAGTTTTGGGAGAGAGATGAGAGCAAAATTGTGTCGGGGATGCCTTTCATAATACGATGTTTGAGGGAAGTCCACTGATGCATGTAAATAAAAAAAAAAACATGCAATATGAAAGGCACAATTCTTCTCTCATCTGTCGCAAAAAAAAAAACATGCGAAATTTGAAAATTACTGTATTTTAACGGGGATTTTAATCAAGGATTGTATCATTATCTCCTAATAATGTAACATTTTCCCGGATTTTCCTGATTTTGATACCCTTTTTTTCTGATTTTACCTGTTTTTGATACCCTAAACTGGATCCCCGGGTTCCCCGCCCTGTGCTGCAAAACGACCCTTTTTCTAATAGACGTTTTTGTTTACGCGGATGATGTACAGGCATCAATGAGACATACCCCCCCCCCCCCCCCGGGGTCATATCATATGCATTCCACGAGTAATAATAAGACAAAGGAAGGTGGGGGCGGTTTGAATAGGTCCACGAGAGTTTACAGGAAATAAAGTTTACAGGTTTACAGGAGAGGGCAGGGGAGAGTTTGACTAGGTCCGCTAGCGTTCACAGGAATACCTAAAGAATGTGAAAGTTGAAGAGCAGGGTTTAATCTATCGACAAATAATATTTTATTTAAAGTTATGTGCCTACAGCCAAACCTATTTCAGAATCGGTTAATTTTTCATTTAAGCTTTTCCCTCAGACTGTCATCTCATATTATATTCCACATGTAATATATAAGGGACTAAGGAAGAAGAGGGGGCAGCTTGAATAGGTCCACGAGAGTTAACAGGAAATGCCTAAAGAAACAACTATGTGGAAGTTGAAGAACAGTGTCTAAACAATCGAAAAAATAACATTTCGTTAAAAGTTATTTGCCTATGGCTATATAGTAGACTACTTTTCCCTCAGACTGTCGTCTCATAATTATATACCACGTGTACCTTGGGACTGAAAGGGGGGGGGGGGGGGTCCATGGCCACTTCACCGAAGGCCTGCGAGGCAGATAATTTTACATGGCATTCACTCGGACGACATAATCCTCCGCCGACATCTGCAAAGCCGACAAATTAATGCTACCAATAATTGCTTGGCCGACACTTTTTTACACCAATGATATCATGATAACTGAGATTACAGCATGTCATACCCATTTCAGAATCGGTTAATTTTTCATTTTAGCTTTTCGCTATATTATAGCGAGGGTTTTTAATATCTTTCAAGAGGTACTTGTGAGGGGTGCAAGTGAGGTGGTAGGACTACTCTTTTGGAGGACAACACGCCCCCGGACGACTCCACAGGGCCTATATCTGACATTACCCTGGAGGACGGTTTCCCCTGAGGACAACTCTCAGAAGAACGGCTCTCCCTGAAGGCACCAACTTTTCCAGAGAAAAATTTATTTAAGTCAATGATTATCATTATCAAGTTTGTCAATGAATAAAGTAGTTTGTGCATTATTTAGTCAATTATTTATTTGCTCATTTATTCATTCATTCATTCATTCATTCATTCATTCATTCATTCATTCGTTCGTTCGTTCGTTCATTCATTCATTCATCTATGCATTCATTGATTCCTCATTTCTTTAATCAATTTCCTTAGATAATATTTCAGCTTCTGCCTGAGTATTAACTTATTAGACTTGGAAAAATAAAACCCAGTCATCTCGCAACATCAGCTGAATTGTACAAATCTGTTTAAAAAAAAAGTATAGATGGATATTCGCCAAAATCAAAAAGCATTTAGGCGCACACTATTACAATAGGGGGGGGGGGGGGTTGGGATGCATGCTCCCCTTATATTTTGGAAATTTAAAAAAACTGTGTAGCAAATAATTAGTAGAATTTGTAATATATTCAATGGTTTGCCGTGTTGTAAACCATGTTAAGGGAGTATGAGTGCGCCATAAGTTATACGCTCCCTCTCATACAAGAAATTTCACGGAAGTTGACGTCACAGACACCCTTTCACCGCAATACCCTATTGTATACCAAGTTATAGGTTTTAAATAGGAAGTTTGACTCTCAAAAATTATTTCCTCTTTCAAGTCTTAATCAAGGAGAGGTATTAAAAGCCATTTTAGAAAATTAATACGGAATAAAAGAGCTGTGGGTATTCCAGTTTAAGTTTGTTTTTGTTTTTAATGAAAGAGAGTGATGGGTCAAAAGTAGGCCCTATATTATTAATAGCAACTTTATCAACTTCTAACTTCAAAATCCAATTGACTGCAATCATAATTTATGCGGCGAGGTTTTTTAGAAAATGAATACGGAATAAGAGTCCATGGTATTTCAGTCCACGTTAGTATTAAAGCATTAAAGGGCAGCGGAAATATTTCAGTGAAGGTGTGGGAAATCTGGAAATGGGACTAAACACGCTAAGGGAGACATAATTATTTTATATACCGATAACGCATTATTTGTGATGCGATATGAGAAAAGTCAGCCTCGCGGGCCTTCGGTCTCGCGAGCCCTCGGTCTCGTGGGCTCTTTTTCATTTTCGGTCTCGCGATCCTCCGGTCAAGTGGGCGGAACCCAAAGGGGGGGGGGGGCAGTTTAATCGCGGTCCGATAGCGTTCACAGGAGGTATCTAAAGAAATGACTAGCTGTGGAAATTGATGAGCAGGAACTATAATCCATCGAAAAATGAATATTCCATTAAAATTTATTTCCTTAGGGCCATAGCGGACTAGTTTTTCCTCAGACGGTTATCTCATAATTAGAGAGCAGGGGAAAGTTTGAGTCGGTAAGCTAGCGTTCACAAGAAATGCCTAAAGAAAAGACTAAGTGAAAGTTTAAGAACAGGGTGTTATCCAACGAAAAAATATTTCATTCAAAGTTATGCCTACGCTACGGCAAGAACGATTCAAACTGCCCACCTTCCTTTGTCCCATGTCGTATCAGGACAACTCCCCCGGGAGGACAACTCCCCCGGGGACTGGGGGAGCTGTCCTTAGGGAGTTGTCATCCGAGAAAAGTGTTCTCCGGGGAGAGTTGGCCTCGGGGGAGCTGTCCTCCAGGGGAGCTGTGCTCCAGGGGGAGTTGTCAGGTGGGAATCGTATCGGGGGAGTTGTCCTCCCGGGGGAGTTGTCCTAGAACCACGGCCGTAGGCAAATAACTTTTGATGAAATATAATTTTTTCGATGAATTAGATCCCTCCTCTACAACATCCACATAGTCGCTTTCGTGGGTATTTCCTGTGAGCCGCAGCGGACGGGGTCAAACACCCCCCCCCCCCTTTACCTTAGTCCCATATATATTACACGTGGAGTATATGGGATGACTTCCTCTGGGAAAAGTGGTCCGCTATGGCCGTAGGCAAATAACTTTTGATGAAATATAATTTTTTCGATGAATTAGACCCTCCTCTACAACATCCACATAGTCGCTTTCGTGGGTATTTCCTGTGAGCCGCAGCGGACGGGGTCAAACACCCCCCCCCCCCTTTACCTTAGTCCCATATATATTACACGTGGAGTATATGGGATGACTTCCTCTGGGAAAAGTGGTCCGCTATGGCCGTAGGCAAATAACTTTTGATGAAATATAATTTTTTCGATGAATTAGACCCTCCTCTACAACATCCACATAGTCGCTTTCGTGGGTATTTCCTGTGAGCCGCAGCGGACGGGGTCAAACACCCCCCCCCCCTTTACCTTAGTCCCATATATATTACACGTGGAGTATATGGGATGACTTCCTCTGGGAAAAGTGGTCCGCTATGGCCGTAGGCAAATAACTTTTGATGAAATATAATTTTTTCGATGAATTAGACCCTCCTCTACAACATCCACATAGTCGCTTTCGTGGGTATTTCCTGTGAGCCGCAGCGGACGGGGTCAAACACCCCCCCCCCCTTTACCTTAGTCCCATATATATTACACGTGGAGTATATGGGATGACTTCCTCTGGGAAAAGTGGTCCGCTATGGCCGTAGGCAAATAACTTTTGATGAAATATAATTTTTTCGATGAATTAGACCCTCCTCTACAACATCCACATAGTCGCTTTCGTGGGTATTTCCTGTGAGCCGCAGCGGACGGGGTCAAACACCCCCCCCCCCCTTTACCTTAGTCCCATATATATTACACGTGGAGTATATGGGATGACTTCCTCTGGGAAAAGTGGTCCGCTATGGCCGTAGGCAAATAACTTTTGATGAAATATAATTTTTTCGATGAATTAGATCCTCCTCTACAACATCCACATAGTCGCTTTCGTGGGTATTTCCTGTGAGCCGCAGCGGACGGGGTCAAACACCCCCCCCCCCCCTTTACCTTAGTCCCATATATATTACACGTGGAGTATATGGGATGACTTCCTCTGGGAAAAGTGGTCCGCTATGGCCGTAGGCAAATAACTTTTGATGAAATATAATTTTTTCGATGAATTAGATCCTCCTCTACAACATCCACATAGTCGCTTTCGTGGGTATTTCCTGTGAGCCGCAGCGGACGGGGTCAAACACCCCCCCCCCCCCTTTACCTTAGTCCCATATATATTACACGTGGAGTATATGGGATGACTTCCTCTGGGAAAAGTGGTCCGCTATGGCCGTAGGCAAATAACTTTTGATGAAATATAATTTTTTCGATGAATTAGATCCCTCCTCTACAACATCCACATAGTCGCTTTCGTGGGTATTTCCTGTGAGCCGCAGCGGACGGGGTCAAACACCCCCCCCCCCCTTTACCTTAGTCCCATATATATTACACGTGGAGTATATGGGATGACTTCCTCTGGGAAAAGTGGTCCGCTATGGCCGTAGGCAAATAACTTTTGATGAAATATAATTTTTTCGATGAATTAGATCCTCCTCTACAACATCCACATAGTCGCTTTCGTGGGTATTTCCTGTGAGCCGCAGCGGACGGGGTCAAACACCCCCCCCCCCTTTACCTTAGTCCCATATATATTACACGTGGAGTATATGGGATGACTTCCTCTGGGAAAAGTGGTCCGCTATGGCCGTAGGCAAATAACTTTTGATGAAATATAATTTTTTCGATGAATTAGATCCTCCTCTACAACATCCACATAGTCGCTTTCGTGGGTATTTCCTGTGAGCCGCAGCGGACGGGGTCAAACACCCCCCCCCCCCTTTACCTTAGTCCCATATATATTACACGTGGAGTATATGGGATGACTTCCTCTGGGAAAAGTGGTCCGCTATGGCCGTAGGCAAATAACTTTTGATGAAATATAATTTTTTCGATGAATTAGATCCTCCTCTACAACATCCACATAGTCGCTTTCGTGGGTATTTCCTGTGAGCCGCAGCGGACGGGGTCAAACACCCCCCCCCCCCCCTTTACCTTAGTCCCATATATATTACACGTGGAGTATATGGGATGACTTCCTCTGGGAAAAGTGGTCCGCTATGGCCGTAGGCAAATAACTTTTGATGAAATATAATTTTTTCGATGAATTAGATCCCTCCTCTACAACATCCACATAGTCGCTTTCGTGGGTATTTCCTGTGAGCCGCAGCGGACGGGGTCAAACACCCCCCCCCCCCCCCTTTACCTTAGTCCCATATATATTACACGTGGAGTATATGGGATGACTTCCTCTGGGAAAAGTGGTCCGCTATGGCCGTAGGCAAATAACTTTTGATGAAATATAATTTTTTCGATGAATTAGATCCTCCTCTACAACATCCACATAGTCGCTTTCGTGGGTATTTCCTGTGAGCCGCAGCGGACGGGGTCAAACACCCCCCCCCCCCCCTTTACCTTAGTCCCATATATATTACACGTGGAGTATATGGGATGACTTCCTCTGGGAAAAGTGGTCCGCTATGGCCGTAGGCAAATAACTTTTGATGAAATATAATTTTTTCGATGAATTAGATCCCTCCTCTACAACATCCACATAGTCGCTTTCGTGGGTATTTCCTGTGAGCCGCAGTGGACGGGGTCAAACACCCCCCCCCCCCTTTACCTTAGTCCCATATATATTACACGTGGAGTATATGGGATGACTTCCTCTGGGAAAAGTGGTCCGCTATGGCCGTAGGCAAATAACTTTTGATGAAATATAATTTTTTCGATGAATTAGATCCTCCTCTACAACATCCACATAGTCGCTTTCGTGGGTATTTCCTGTGAGCCGCAGTGGACGGGGTCAAACACCCCCCCCCCCCTTTACCTTAGTCCCATATATATTACACGTGGAGTATATGGGATGACTTCCTCTGGGAAAAGTGGTCCGCTATGGCCGTAGGCAAATAACTTTTGATGAAATATAATTTTTTCGATGAATTAGATCCTCCTCTACAACATCCACATAGTCGCTTTCGTGGGTATTTCCTGTGAGCCGCAGCGGACGGGGTCAAACACCCCCCCCCCCTTTACCTTAGTCCCATATATATTACACGTGGAGTATATGGGATGACTTCCTCTGGGAAAAGTGGTCCGCTATGGCCGTAGGCAAATAACTTTTGATGAAATATAATTTTTTCGATGAATTAGATCCTCCTCTACAACATCCACATAGTCGCTTTCGTGGGTATTTCCTGTGAGCCGCAGCGGACGGGGTCAAACACCCCCCCCCCCCCCTTTACCTTAGTCCCATATATATTACACGTGGAGTATATGGGATGACTTCCTCTGGGAAAAGTGGTCCGCTGTGGCCGTAGGCAAATAACTTTTGATGAAATATAACTTTTTCGATGAATTAGATCCTCCTCTACAACATCCACATAGTCGCTTTCGTGGGTATTTCCTGTGAGCCGCAGCGGACGGGGTCAAACACCCCCCCCCCCTTTACCTTAGTCCCATATATATTACACGTGGAGTATATGGGATGACTTCCTCTGGGAAAAGTGGTCCGCTGTGGCCGTAGGCAAATAACTTTTGATGAAATATAATTTTTTCGATGAATTAGATCCTCCTCTACAACATCCACATAGTCGCTTTCGTGGGTATTTCCTGTGAGCCGCAGCGGACCGATTCAAACTCCCCCCCCCCCTTTACCTTAGTCCCATATATATTACACGTGGAGTATATGGGATGACTTCCTCTGGGAAAGTGGTCCGCTATGGCCGTAGGCAAATAACTTTTAATGAAATATAATTTTTTCGATGGATTAGACCCTCCTCTACAACATCCACATAGTCGCTTTCGTGGGTATTTCCTGTGAGCCGCAGCGGACCGATTCAAACACCCCCCCTTTACCTTAGTCCCATACATATTACACGTGGAGTATATGGGATGACTTCCTCTGGGAAAAGTGGTCCGCTATGGCCGTAGGCAAATAACTTTTAATGAAATATAATTTTTTCGATGGATTAGACCCTCCTCTACAACATCCACATAGTCGCTTTCGTGGGTATTTCCTGTGAGCCGCAGCGGACCGATTCAAACACCCCCCCCCCCCCTTTACCTTAGTCCCATACATATTACACGTGGAGTATATGGGATGACTTCCTCTGGGGAAAGTGGTCCGCTATGGCCGTAGGCAAATAACTTTTAATGAAATATAATTTTTCGATGAATTAGATCCTCCTCTACAACATCCACATAGTCACTTTCGTGGGTATTTCCTGTGAGCCGCAGCGGACGGGGTCAAACACCCCCCCCCCCCTTTACCTTAGTCCCATATATATTACACGTGGAGTATATGGGATGACTTCCTCTGGGAAAAGTGGTCCGCTATGGCCGTAGGCAAATAACTTTTGATGAAATATAATTTTTTCGATGAATTAGATCCTCCTCTACAACATCCACATAGTCGCTTTCGTGGGTATTTCCTGTGAGCCGCAGCGGACGGGGTCAAACACCCCCCCCCCCCTTTACCTTAGTCCCATATATATTACACGTGGAGTATATGGGATGACTTCCTCTGGGAAAAGTGGTCCGCTATGGCCGTAGGCAAATAACTTTTGATGAAATATAATTTTTTCGATGAATTAGATCCTCCTCTACAACATCCACATAGTCGCTTTCGTGGGTATTTCCTGTGAGCCGCAGCGGACGGGGTCAAACACCCCCCCCCCCCCCTTTACCTTAGTCCCATATATATTACACGTGGAGTATATGGGATGACTTCCTCTGGGAAAAGTGGTCCGCTATGGCCGTAGGCAAATAACTTTTGATGAAATATAATTTTTTCGATGAATTAGATCCTCCTCTACAACATCCACATAGTCGCTTTCGTGGGTATTTCCTGTGAGCCGCAGTGGACGGGGTCAAACACCCCCCCCCCTTTACCTTAGTCCCATATATATTACACGTGGAGTATATGGGATGACTTCCTCTGGGAAAAGTGGTCCGCTATGGCCGTAGGCAAATAACTTTTGATGAAATATAATTTTTTCGATGAATTAGATCCTCCTCTACAACATCCACATAGTCGCTTTCGTGGGTATTTCCTGTGAGCCGCAGTGGACGGGGTCAAACACCCCCCGCTTTACCTTAGTCCCATATATATTACACGTGGAGTATATGGGATGACTTCCTCTGGGAAAAGTGGTCCGCTATGGCCGTAGGCAAATAACTTTTGATGAAATATAATTTTTTCGATGAATTAGATCCTCCTCTACAACATCCACATAGTCGCTTTCGTGGGTATTTCCTGTGAGCCGCAGCGGACGGGGTCAAACACCCCCCCCCCTTTACCTTAGTCCCATATATATTACACGTGGAGTATATGGGATGACTTCCTCTGGGAAAAGTAGTCCACTATGGCCGTAGGCAAATAACTTTTAATGAAATATAATTTTTTCGATGGATTAGACCCTCCTCTACAACATCCACATAGTCGCTTTCGTGGGTATTTCCTGTGAGCCGCAGCGGACGGGGTCAAACACCCCCCCCCTTTACCTTAGTCCCATATATATTACACGTGGAGTATATGGGATGACTTCCTCTGGGAAAAGTGGTCCGCTATGGCCGTAGGCAAATAACTTTTGATGAAATATAATTTTTTCGATGGATTAGATCCTCCTCTACAACATCCACATAGTCGCTTTCGTGGGTATTTCCTGTGAGCCGCAGCGGACGGGGTCAAACACCCCCCCCCCCTTTACCTTAGTCCCATATATATTACACGTGGAGTATATGGGATGACTTCCTCTGGGAAAAGTGGTCCGCTGTGGCCGTAGGCAAATAACTTTTGATGAAATATAACTTTTTCGATGAATTAGATCCTCCTCTACAACATCCACATAGTCGCTTTCGTGGGTATTTCCTGTGAGCCGCAGCGGACGGGGTCAAACACCCCCCCCCCCTTTACCTTAGTCCCATATATATTACACGTGGAGTATATGGGATGACTTCCTCTGGGAAAAGTGGTCCGCTGTGGCCGTAGGCAAATAACTTTTGATGAAATATAATTTTTTCGATGAATTAGATCCTCCTCTACAACATCCACATAGTCGCTTTCGTGGGTATTTCCTGTGAGCCGCAGCGGACCGATTCAAACTCCCCCCCCCCCTTTACCTTAGTCCCATATATATTACACGTGGAGTATATGGGATGACTTCCTCTGGGGAAAGTGGTCCGCTATGGCCGTAGGCAAATAACTTTTAATGAAATATAATTTTTTCGATGGATTAGACCCTCCTCTACAACATCCACATAGTCGCTTTCGTGGGTATTTCCTGTGAGCCGCAGCGGACCGATTCAAACACCCCCCCCCCCTTTACCTTAGTCCCATACATATTACACGTGGAGTATATGGGATGACTTCCTCTGGGAAAAGTGGTCCGCTGTGGCTGTAGGCAAATAACTTTTGATGAAATATAATTTTTTCGATGAATTAGATCCTCCTCTACAACATCCACATAGTCGCTTTCGTGGGTATTTCCTGTGAGCCGCAGCGGACGGGGTCAAACACCCCCCCCCCCCTTTACCTTAGTCCCATATATATTACACGTGGAGTATATGGGATGACTTCCTCTGGGAAAAGTGGTCCGCTATGGCCGTAGGCAAATAACTTTTGATGAAATATAATTTTTTCGATGAATTAGATCCTCCTCTACAACATCCACATAGTCGCTTTCGTGGGTATTTCCTGTGAGCCGCAGCGGACGGGGTCAAACACCCCCCCCCCCCCTTTACCTTAGTCCCATATATATTACACGTGGAGTATATGGGATGACTTCCTCTGGGAAAAGTGGTCCGCTGTGGCCGTAGGCAAATAACTTTTGATGAAATATAACTTTTTCGATGAATTAGATCCTCCTCTACAACATCCACATAGTCGCTTTCGTGGGTATTTCCTGTGAGCCGCAGCGGACGGGGTCAAACACCCCCCCCCCCTTTACCTTAGTCCCATATATATTACACGTGGAGTATATGGGATGACTTCCTCTGGGAAAAGTGGTCCGCTGTGGCCGTAGGCAAATAACTTTTGATGAAATATAATTTTTTCGATGAATTAGATCCTCCTCTACAACATCCACATAGTCGCTTTCGTGGGTATTTCCTGTGAGCCGCAGCGGACGGGGTCAAACACCCCCCCCCCTTTACCTTAGTCCCATATTTATTACACGTGGAGTATATGGGATGACTTCCTCTGGGGAAAGTGGTCCGCTATGGCCGTAGGCAAATAACTTTTAATGAAATATAATTTTTTCGATGGATTAGACCCTCCTCAACAACATCCACATAGTCGCTTTCGTGGGTATTTCCTGTGAGCCGCAGCGGACCGATTCAACCCCCCCCCCCCCTTTACCTTAGTCCCATATATATTACACGTGGAGTATATGGGATGACTTCCTCTGGGAAAAGTGGTCCGCTGTGGCCGTAGGCAAATAACTTTTGATGAAATATAATTTTTTCGATGAATTAGATCCTCCTCTACAACATCCACATAGTCGCTTTCGTGGGTATTTCCTGTGAGCCGCAGCGGACGGGGTCAAACACCCCCCCCCCCTTTACCTTAGTCCCATATATATTACACGTGGAGTATATGGGATGACTTCCTCTGGGAAAAGTGGTCCGCTGTGGCCGTAGGCAAATAACTTTTGATGAAATATAATTTTTTCGATGAATTAGATCCTCCTCTACAACATCCACATAGTCGCTTTCGTGGGTATTTCCTGTGAGCCGCAGCGGACCGATTCAAACACCCCCCCCCCTTTACCTTAGTCCCATATATATTACACGTGGAGTATATGGGATGACTTCCTCTGGGGAAAGTGGTCCGCTATGGCCGTAGGCAAATAACTTTTAATGAAATATAATTTTTTCGATGGATTAGACCCTCCTCTACAACATCCACATAGTCGCTTTCGTGGGTATTTCCTGTGAGCCGCAGCGGACCGATTCAAACACCCCCCCCCCCTTTACCTTAGTCCCATACATATTACACGTGGAGTATATGGGATGACTTCCTCTGGGGAAAGTGGTCCGCTATGGCCGTAGGCAAATAACTTTTAATGAAATATAATTTTTTCGGTGGATTAGACCCTCCTCTACAACATCCACATAGTCGCTTTCGTGGGTATTTCCTGTGAGCCGCAGTGGACCGATTCAAACACCCCCCCCCCCCCTTTACCTTAGTCCCATATATATTACACGTGGAGTATATGGGATGACTTCCTCTGGGAAAAGTGGTCCGCTGTGGCCGTAGGCAAATAACTTTTAATGAAATATAATTTTTCGATGGATTAGACCCTCCTCTACAACATCCACATAGTTGCTTTCGTGGGTATTTCCTGTGAGCCCTTGTGGACCGATTCAAACATCCCCCCTCAATCCCTACCTAATTGCGGTCTAGAATGAAAATAGTGCTTCAAAAATTTTTAAAATGATGTCATTATTTATGAAAAAATGTGCATTGTAATGGTCAACGGTCGAAATTTTTTGATTTGTCCTTTTGGGGTTTTTAAAAGATTTTTTTCTGGATTATATCCCTGAAATCACATATTCTGCACCACTCCTCAAATTGGCTTTCCGGCTGGATTCCGGCCTACTTCCATCCAGTAAGGCTGACTTTGTGTGAATCAAATGCTAGCTTTTATTCAAGCCGTTTTTCGTCAAATTATTTGTTGTAGAAATGTGCGTTAAGGACGCGACCCTTCGTATATTTGCGAGCTAATTTCTACGAAGTGTCGGGTTAATGGACCCGACTTTTCGTAGATTTAACTGGTATATTTCTCAAACGGTGAACCCGACCATTCGTAAATAAAAGGGTTTTTTTTCACGAAAGGTCGCATTACGCGATTACACGGCCCGACGCGAAGACCCGATGGTTCGAAGTAAGCCTAGTTGCACATGTATGGTGACCAGTGAGAATCATAGAGATATGCTGAGATATGTAGCGTATAGAGAGCTATATATCTTATCATTTTAACTGTCATCTTGTCCAAAGTATAACTCAAATAACAGAGAAAGATAATATTGCTTATTTTCCGAGCAATTATCTCACAGCCAGGTGCGCCCGTCTAAACTAAAATAATAAATGCTCTTCGCTCAAAGGATGCGCATTGAAAAGTGAAAAATGTGTAGATTTAAAAATAATAATCTGCTAACTTCTACCATCGACACCTAGTACGACTTGGAGGCAACAAATCCTGACTTCAAACCAATTTAAAAGGAGAAAACATCGGAAATTTGAATATAATGAAATAGAAATGGGCTTCATTGGCACACCTTTTTATTTCCGACTGATAACGAGGGCGATATCGGTAAGAAATCGTGTCTTTTGACAACTTCTGCATGCGAGATGCTGCTAGCGTGTACCCACATGTAGTGATCCCTGTATTGAACATGAACATAATTGTGCGTACAGTATGTGCACCCACTTAGATCTAACGTTAGTAGTACACACAGTTACAGAGGTGACAACCCACTTCACCGAAGGCCCGCGAGGCCGAAAATAGCAAATTGTAATCTATAATATCACATCGCTCTGACCAATTCCTTTACCAGAAGGAAGCCTAAGCCTAGGGCAGTGGAAAGTTTTACAATGAACATGATGAACGTGTGGTACATCCGGAAACGAGCATGGCAAGAGTGCCAAGACTAACATCAGTAACCATTGAGTCGCCACCCGGCGGCCTTAATCTTCCTCTCCTGCTAAAGTAAAATGCACTTTATTCATACCAAAATCTTCATTTCATATGAAAATATCCACATACATGACATATCCAGTAAAATCAATCAAAAGCAAATTCATGAAAATCCCTCATTTTACAGACAATGACATCATTAATGACGTACTTCCGGGAATAGCGGGATGGCGACTCAACAGGTAGCTCTTGCTGAGTCGCCACACACACACACTTGATATGTCAAGACACCACACAGGCGTCTTACATACACATAACACATGCGCCCGATCTACAATGACACGCCATTGTCCGTGTAGTGGGTTCTACATTGAGAAGCCACCTCCTCCTACTTTTTAAAATCATAACACCCCCGCTTTTTAAATGGTATGAATTCGATCGGCAAATGCCAAATTTCATTTTCAACACAAGTTTATATCTTTGGATTGGGATACAATGATCGCCGAGTCCGGAAGTGTCATCATTGTCACCTGAACTGCACGCACTGGCTATTACACGAGAACATGTGCAAGCTCAACTTTGATCGCGTTCAACTCTTATTCTGCTGTCGGATTTTAAAAGAGAATTTTTTTATGGCAAAAGGATATATTCTTAGCTCTTCATTGGAGCAAAAAATCACAATCCAGTGATGCTCATAATTTTCAGAGGACAAGTAAGAGCAGGAGGTAGCAGGTAAGTGGCGACTCATTTTCGGCGGCGAGTCAGCATGCATCGACATTAAACATGCTAAAGGAGACATAATTATTTCATATACCGATAGCGCATTATTTGTGATGAAGGAAAATATTATATGAGAAAAGTCGGTCTCGCGGGCCTTCGGTCAAGTGGGCGGGTGCTTATGTACAAGCTTACAAGCTTGTATCTCCATAGTCATTACGCCGCAAAAGCTTCAATAGCATTTGTGTGTATCACCAAGCGTTTTCTTCTTCTTCTTCCATGGAGTACAGTCCTCTTTGCAGAGCATAGTCGTATCATTGTTGTCTGTTTTGACTGCTGTAACGCGGTGACTGTTCGCTACACAGTCTGACACACGTTTGGCCCTAGGCCTAGACATGATGTATGAGTGAGTGATGCGCACCTGGAATTCCAGGACCACGGAGTGCACTCGTCATAGGCCCATGCCTGGCTGTGTCCAATATTCTCTGTTGCAGCAGTCAAAAAACAGACAACAAAATTGCTCTAAGCAAGATTTAATTTTCTTAAATTTGCTAAATTACCTGATTCAGGGACTCTTCAACTCTTACTGTGGCCACAGATTTGGGGATTCAGAGTTGAAATGAAGGTGCAAGTTTTAATTATTTTCCGCTCATGTACAAGAATCGATCTGTGAATGATCTAATGTTAGCAAGGAAAAAAGCCCGCTGATACAAGAGATATTGAAGCCTATTCACACGTAATAATTCTTATGCAGTAATTCTACGTTTAAGTGCAGGGAGCGGAGCTCCAGTTTCAACCACTCATCATGTGTACTCGATTGAGATTAAACCCTCAAAACAATAAAGACCTATCCCTTTTGACATTTTTTTAAAATCTAGAAGATGTTAAGATATGAAGTCAATAAATTCTTTCCCCAAATTCTGACCTTCAAGGTGAAATTTAAGTTAAAACCAAGGTTGTGGGGAGATTGGACTTTATGCTTTTTGCATGACTTGAATGGAAAAAAATTGCAGATTGTTGTATGATTATCCTTAGAGCTAACACTCTCTAAATATGTCGGTTTCAACAAATATGACCCAGATGTTACAGTCAGAGGTATGGTTTTTTAAGAATTGAAAACGTGTGACCAAGGCAACAGACAGCTACCTGTACCTTTGGGTTTTTGCTGAAGTGTAATTAATCTATTTCCGTTTGGCAAATTGGGCACAAACTTACAATTTAAGCTTCAAAAGCAATTAGAGGGTACTCCCAAAATACCCAGGTTGGGTCAGTGTGTAAGAGAGATAGGATACAACCTGTCCATTGGTTGGCCTTTTCTAGATCTTTATTTTGCAATGATGGATGAACCTAGACTAAAAGCTTCTGTATTATTAAAACGTGTGTTGTGATGTATTACAATGCCAAACATTCCTTCTGTACCATTTATTTCAACAGGTATACCAGAAGCCATCAAGCACATGCTCTTTATGCAGTGGTCTAACATCCCCCATACTCACTACAGAAGTTGTTGAATTGAAGGGAGCAAAGGAGGATGCAGCATACGATGGAGCGACTCTTGGGCCAGCAGACCAGTCAGCTAATCTTGTAAACTTGTTGAATAATCTACCAGAATCTGAACTGAAGATGCTAAAGTACATCAACTCTAAGATGGCAGCTGGCATCATCGCTCACAGAGAAGAGAGAGGAGAGTTTAATACCCTTGAAGAACTTTTGGTGATTCCAGGTGTAGGAAGGTAAGATGAAGATTGGTACAGTAGAAACTTGATGTAAAGAGATCTGATATAACAATATTTCTGATATAACAAGGTAATACTTCAGTCCCAGCTTGTTATATTCTATTGGGGTTTTTTTTAACCCTGATATAACGAGATTCCTGCTATAATAAGGTAATTTTGATGGTCCCAAAGACCTTGTTATACTGAGTTTCCACTGTATATTGGTTGCAGTGAGACTCTTGGACATTGTGACAACATGGAAAATAGTACAGTTGCATTTGTGGAGGTCACAACATTACATGTATCATAAGTTTTTAACTCACTGAATACTGAATTATCCCTTTCTCATAGACTTAACCACAGGAGTCACCTGGTTGCAGTAATCTGAAGTTCTCTTGTGATGCATAATTATCATTCACAGAGGGTTATCTATCTGTCCACCAATCATTCCACTGTATATATCTGTGGACTTTGTGTTTCTTCAACCATTTGATGAGCCGAGTTTGATATCATATAGTGAGAGAAATTACTGAAGATTTGGATTTGATAAAGTTTAAGATCAAAGGCCACCTAAATTATTGATCATCCTGTTACAACTTTATATCCATTAATTTCTGCATGATAAATTCTTCAGTGGATTGTTGTATGTTTCTCCCACTAGACAACATCTCTCATCTTTTATGTGCAATTCTTTGGTGATTACAAATTGTCTTGCAAATATGTGATTTGACACTGAATAAATTTTCTTTTGGTTTGCCTCTTTCTTGTAATCTCTCCCTTCACAGAAGAACTTTGGATAAACTTAAAACCAGTTTTGCTATTGGAAAACACGAGAAAAGCAGAACAAGAATTGATCCTCAGAGCACATCCATTACAGATCTTTCAAAGGAAAGATTGTCGGTAAGTCAGAAATAATGTTCTATGCAGTATATGATTTTTTTGAATGAATTATCAGAACGCTTTTTTAAAAAGCAGTATCGCAACTTTTGGTGAATTCATTTATGTAATGATACAATTGAAAGTAAAGTGATGTAATACCAGACACTTTACTATGACTATGAGGCTTATTAGTTGAAAGATGTACCGTACTTTTGTGAATTGCAATGGATTTACAGTACTCTGACACTTCTTGCTGCGTGCATTAATTTGGTAAAGAAAAAGTGGAGAAACCCACCCAATAATTTATGAATGCTACTTGTGCATTTTTATGCCTCCGCCCACCGTAGGTGGTTGCCGGAGGCATTATGTTTTCGGGTCGTCCGTCCGTCCGTCCGTCCGTCCCGTTTTCGTTCTCGCGATAACTTAAGAACCGTTTGACAGATCAACTTCAAACTTGGCTTGTGTATCCATATGGGAGGGACAATGATCTGCTTAGATTTTGGAGCCTCAAAGTCAAAGGTCAAGGTCATAGAGGTCATAAAACACATAAAAATGGCTCGTTCTCGCGATAACTTAAGAACCATTTGACAGATCCACCTCAAACTTGGCACAGGTATGCATATTGGAGGGACAATGATCTGATTAGATTTTAGGGTCACAAGGTCAAAGGTCAAGGTCATAGAGGTAATAAAACATATAAAAATGGCTCGTTCTCACGATAACTTAAGAACCATTTGACCTATCAACCTCAGACTTGGCACAGGTATGCATATGGGAGGGACAATGATCTGATTAGATTTTGGGGTCACAAGGTCAAAGGTCAAGGTCATAGAGGTAATAAAACATATAAAAATGGCTCGCTCTCGTGATAACTTAAGAACCATTTGACCTATCAACCTCAGACTTGGCACAGGTATGCATATGGGAAGGACAATGATCTGATTAGATTTTGGGGTCACAAGGTCATAGAGTTAATAAAACACATAAAAATGGCTCGTTCTCGCGATAACTTAAGAACCATTTGACCTATCAACTTCAAACTTGGCACAGGTATGCATATGGGAGGGACAATGATCTGATTAGATTTTGGGGTCTCAAGGTCAAAGGTCAAAGGTCAAAGGTCATAGAGGTCATTATCTACATAGAAATGGTTCGTTCTTGTGATAACTCAGTAACCATTTGACAGTTCAACAAACTTGGCTCATGTATGCATATGGAAAGGGCAATGCTCTCATTAGATTTGGGGGTCACAAGGTCAAAGTTCAAGGTCAAAGATGTCATTGTATAAATGAAAATAAATCAACATAAAGTGCCATTTATTTCTGATTTGGTAATGGCGGAGGCCTAAAGTTCGACCACGCGTGGTCGAAGATTCATCTAGTTATTTCATCCATTGCTCTTGGAATTTTTTTTTATATTGTAGAACTATTTAACAGTTACACTATGCTTTCATCAAAGTTCCTTTATTTGTTGGAGTGCCCTTCATCAGACTTCATAGTCCTTTTATACCAGAATTCATCAAATGTATTAACAAAATTATTGTACATGTAGGCAGAAATGTTGTATGCACAGGCATTCAGGTTTTAAGATGCTGAATTACATGTACCCTGTAGCCCGAAACTTCAGCAACCCATCTTTTTTGAAATGTGAAAATGCAGTATTGTAATTTCTTAGCAAGAACATACTGTAGATTCAGGATCGCTCAGGAATTTTGCAGAATGAGCAGGAGTGGCCTGTCAGTTAAATCATAGGTAAACCTGCAGAAAGGATCAGACAAGCACTCATAGCATATCATCTGTTCAGAGCCAGAAGGGTGTTAACTTGTATCATGTTATACAGCCAATAATGCCCTTCAGGCTCCAAATAGACGATAAATTATGTTCCCAGTTTTATATTTGGGGTTATTTATTGTAGAACTAGTTTACAATTCAGTTTCAGTTTCTAATGTCTCTCTTCACTGCAGAATTTGCAGGATATTGTGTCAGTAGATGTTGGCTTGAAGCACATAGCATGGCTGCACATGGACAAGGACAGATGGGTACAAAGCTGGCACTGCAAAATGATCGAAGGCATCTCTCCTGGAAAGTGGGATCCCATCAATTATCTCAGGCTTGTAAGTTGAGCTACATTTATGATTGTATTAAGTGTAGCATTATATACCCCTTGACTTGAGCATGTGCAATGAGAGCGGAATAGACATTGCCACAACGATATGAACAGTTTCGACCTTCGATCTTTAGTAGCTTTACATACACCATTAGAATTATGGTATTACATCGAAGGTGTTCATTCTCTATTCCCGTTTCTTCTCTTTGTTTATTTATATATGGTAATATCATATTTGTCAGGTAAGTAAAAAATGGTTTTAAAAAATGACACTGAATATATTATCAATTGGACTATCTGCACCCTCAATTAAGAGCATGATTTAGCTTCAGTGCACATAAAATATGATGTAAATTAACAACACGATGTGAGAACCAAAAGCACAACAAAAGATTACACTTACCATCTGCACAACCCAATTTCCTATGTCTAAATATTTTGCAAATGCCTCTGCCCGAAGCCCTTGTAGTTATTTCTCACCTCTCAGACTATCCTTCCGTCTCTCTCTTGCTCTCTGTCTGTCTCTCCATCCAGCCCTCTTTCTTGCTTTCTCTCTCTCTCTCACACATACATGTAATTACAAATGCACACTTCTGTTCATTCCATGATTCTTTCCTCACATTTCATTTCATAACCCTGTAAAAGTATGGAATGAAAAAATATGAGTGGATCATATTACCTTCAAAAATAATTTTCCTCACTACACAGATATCAGAAACAGTGGAAGAGATGCCCCAACCGGATCTATATGTCCTGGAGCACAAGTCCTTCACTTCACTCAACAAAGGCACCTTTCAGACCATGCTGTTTGTCCGCTGCCTTGAGTCTATGCTATACACTACCCTGAACTCTAACCTTATTGACTCTGGTGAGATCAAAGCGATATCCCTGCCTCAGAATGTTGTAGGAAGACACTTTGATCTGCTTGTGGGCACCCAGCGTAAGAGCGGGCAAGTCCTGGCGAGGGCGCTTCTAGAAGAAGGATTCGAGAGGAGAAATGCATGGTATCCTGTTCGGATTGGATATGAGAACTTGGCCATGTTTAAGGATGTTGACAAATACAAGAGAGAACATTTAGCCAACTGTCTATTGAGAGCCACAGCTTTTTATGACATCCATGTTGATAAGAAGCCAGGTTTTAAGATGAAGTAATGCAGTTGTACTCCAAACTTTAGCTATAATATATAAATTGTTAACTTTTGAATTTTCAAAACCAACTTACTGTGAATTACAGAGAACACACTTTGTCAGAGATTGTCCTTATGTAGCCTTTTTGTACTTTCTCAATTCAAAATCATAGTCAAGAGCAATTAACCCGCGGCATATGTAATCACAAAATAGCCTCATATTTCACAACACACCCAAGAATGGTATTCATGAACTGTAAAGCATACTATTTAATGTTCACAACATCTTGTCTTGTGTAGTTCCAGATGTGCAAATTTGATAATGCAACTTTATTCTCAATGACCAGTGTATAGCTCCCAATGACAAACAAATGTATTGAATTTTTGTTGTTTCTTTACTTTCTTCTGAAATGACTATTTGTACCCCTCCTGTAGTAAATGATTAGTGGTGGTTTAACAATTCACAACGGAAAATGCACAACCTAACCAAATAGTTGGGCTTTGAGTTTTGTAACTTCTTCAGAGAACTAGGTTCAACAATGAAATTTTCTGAAAAGGAATTTCCAAATCATGACCCTTCTGCCAAGAAAAAGAAAAAGAATACACGTATTTTAAAGATCATTTTTCTGCAGTATGATCGATATATATTACAGCAAAGGTGTAATGCAACTTTTTAAAATCAAAATCAGTCTTGAAGGTTATAAGAAGGAAGCTTATACGCAAGGTAATTACTAGCTAAAAATAATATTTTCAACATAACATACACAATTAGCACAAGCTATGAGGATACATGTATAGCCAACTTCCATGTGGAGGGGATTTTATTTTTGTTTCAGTGTTCAAGCTATTCTGCACAGAGTGAAGAATAATCTTTAAATTAATTAAGTTGCCTACTCCAAACTCAGTTCATCTTGATTTTATTGAAGGTAGGAAATACCTATTCTGCTTAAAGCCCGCAGCACACTACTAGTATACGATCCGACTGCGACCAGATTTTCAAACAAATGGCATTTAGCATTAAATATGAAAGTTTAAACAAGTAAAATTATCTTATTTGAAGTTCAGACTAATGATAGGGATACTAAAATCGAAATTTTGGTTAACTGCAAGGCTTGTGGTCGGAGTAAAGGCCAAATCGGCTTCAAATCGTAGCCGATCACAAGATTGCTATGACGTCACTAAGATTTGGAAGTGAGTTTTATTTTATTTTATACAGGGAGGCTCGCAATAGCCAGGAATTTTGATTTTTGTATTCAAACGGCTATTGGACACTTGGATAATTAAGATTTCACATGTTTGAATTGTTCATATCAAATGCTATAACAAAGTTTTCCAAAATCAGATCACAGAGGGATCGTATAGTGCGCGGCGGGCTTAACTCGTTTTTAAAACAATAAGTCCAAGATGACTCGGGCTAGATCTATGGAAAATGTGTCTTATACTAAAATCAAATCATTCTCAACGGGTTAAGATAAGGCTGTAGCTCTAGAGCATATGACAAAAATTGTGTTGGAAAGTTACAACATACAACATTGCTGAAGTAAGGGAGTGGTTTGAATCATTGTTTCCATGCTCTAATTTGTGAAAGATCAAAGTGTGAAACAAATTAGGAATTAAAAACAACTTGTCACACTTTTGTTTTGAATAACATGATTTATATTCTTCATGTAATGTTTAAATGCTGCATACTCTGTTGCAAGTATGACAACACACATAGTATACATGAACAAACAAATTCTGCTTTGGGATGTGAATCTATTGTTACTGAACAATGATATTTGCATGCAACATTTGTTATATCAAATGTAGGGTAAAGTCACCAGTTTTCCACGATACGGAAAACAGAAAAATTTAACGGAATTCGGGAAGAATACGGATTTCACGGAAAATGCACTTTTTCAGGCCAAACAAATTTAAATTCACAAAATATACAGCGAAAATCGTGAAAAACAAAGCAAAATCCAATAAAACAAAACCATGCATCAGCGGAAAATCTGGATCAAACTTGTTCTCAGTGTTTAGCCTGTGTTCGCCAAGCTTTATCTGCATACTGCAGTGCGAGTATATCAGGGTAACTGACGTTTTACTACTTTCATTTGCTTTATCATATGTTTTGCACATGTCACTGAAGAACACGGAATTTGAAGTTTAGAATACTGAAGAACATGGTATTTGCATTTTAGAAAACGGAAAACTGGGGACTTTAATGTAGGGTACTTGCGATCTCATGCTTTCCTTCCTAGCATGTAAGGCTATCACAGTGATATCAAGGTTTCCTTTGTGTCAAAACTATGCAGCTATAAAAATGCAAACACTGGATGGGGTCCGCCCACTTGACCGAAGGACCGCGAGACCGACTTTTCTTGTATCGTATTTTCCTTTTCATCACAGATAATGCGCCATCGGTATATAAAATAATTATGTCTCCTTTAGCATGGTTAGTCCCCGTTTTCGGATGCCCTGCACCTTCAATGAAAAACTTTCCACTGCCCTTTAATTGGAATTGGTCAGAGCGGTGTGGCATTGTAGATTACAATTTGCTATTTTCGGTCTGGCGGGCCTTCGGTGAAGTGGGTTGTCACCCAATGGATATGCGCAAAGTTGCTTTGAGGTGAAGTACTGTACACTTTTGTATGCGTTTTAATGTTTATTACAAGGTACATGTAGTCATTGTACATGCAAACAGCCGAGTGTCACACAAAAGCTTATCAGCCAACAGGACTACTTGTATCTCATTTTACAGTTCCACTTTATACATGTAGTACATGTATCATGTCTTACAAGGTTGGTTTATGACAAATCTATGGTGGCCCTGAAGTACCCTCGACAACAGGTGATATGCAACGTGAATTTCGCATCCCAGGTCCTGAACTTCGCATCCGAGGTCATGAAATTCATGACCCGTGGCGCAAACTTTGCATCCCAAGTCGTGAAATTCATGATCCGCGGTGCGAAATTCAGGACTGGGATGCAAAGTTCGCGCCACGGGTCCTGAATTTTGCACTGCGGGTCGTGAATTTCACGACTTGGGATGCAAAGTTTGCGCCACTGGTCCTGAATTTCGCATCGCGGGTCGTGAATTTCACGACTTGGGATGCAAAGTTCAGGACCTGGGATGCGAAATTCATGTCGCACATGACCTGTTGTACTTCAGGGCCACCATACAAATCTTCCCTACAAAGTTTTTTCCCATAGGCCATGCTATTAATCTACCGACACTAGAACATACACATGTACACCATTTGAAATTTTGAATGGAATATTTTAATACATGGACTGGTAATCACATTACAGTTCCTTTCTGCAATACTGTATGTCCATTATTATAATATGCAATAAACTTTATGAGAATAATATCAACTCTAAATCTATTCCAGCCCAGTCTTATATGTCTTTGTATTTATGAAGAGTATAGATATAATTTCTATGCAGCAAATTTATACCATTCTGTGTGAAAAGGTGTTTTCCTTCATGCAAGGGTGATAGTCTTAAAGATCACACTCATTTTACATTTGTTAGGATGATGTCGTAAGCTGTAGTGCAGCATGACAATCAAATGCAGGATTACATATTTAGTCAGGGTTTAAGGGATTCTCCTTTGGAAATTCTCCACAACGTGAACATTTAATAGTATGTAAATGCCATCGTCATAATAATTCAATTCAAGAAATACTTGTTTAATAAACCAGCCAAAATTCATCATTGCCAGAATAATAGAAAATTTACACAATAAATTGTTTTTGAAAATGCAGGCAACTATTAAAAAAAGCATACTCGTGAAGTAGATTTCACCCTATAGACCTAAGACTTGTAACAGTATATACTTTTTGATCCCTTCACTTTAGCTACCTAACCAACCTTTATGTATTTCCTTTAACATATTTATGACAGAGGGTCCACATTGCGGAATATCGGCCAACAACTTCTGATGCAGAGCCTTAAAAATCATACCAAATAACAGTGGTCATTCAAAGAGAGAGAGAGAGAGAGAGAAAAAAAAAGAAAATTCTACAAATACTGCATCAATTTCGGTTGTGTCACTATATTTATTCAATTCTGATTTTTTTTAAAGGAAAATTGAAATCAGCAAAATGGAAAGATTCTAACTTCTCAACATAACTCTGCCATAGGCAATCAATCTATACTTAAGATACATTTTTAAGGAGCGTTAAACTAAAATACGCCTGTGTTGCTAATTTTGAAAGAAAAGCTGATTACATAAGGCTTCATGGACAGTCATTGTTCTTTGGTTGGTTGGTAGGTATTCTCATGATACTTTTGAACAGCATTCCTACAGTAAGCGGAGTTCAAGGCAACCAAAATATATAAAAATTACAGTATATGTTGATTCGATACAGAGTTAAAAGTCTATTTGTGAAAGGCCAGGTTGGGGGGGGGGCATGTCTCATCGAGGCCTGTACAATAAAAAGCACCTTTACAAGGATTGAAGTAGGAATGGTTTTGATATTTTAAACAGGGAAACCCATCTAACATCTCTGATTTTTATACCAAGGGAGATTTTTATACCCTTAACAGGGATTGTATATCATCACCTCTGAATTTGATACCCCTTTTCTTGATTTCTGCTGTTTAGATACCTCAAACTTGTAACCCAGCTTACGCACCTGAGGCTGAAAAAATTACCCTTTTTGCATGTTTTTATGCACACTGATGATATACAGACTTCAATGACACACACCCCCTTGGGAGTGTAAGGCAGTTTATGTGTAGATGAATACAATTATATAACATTAATAGTTAAATCACCATTTCTCACTTTTTAAATGGCATTTAAGTGATTGAAAAATTGTTTCTGTTTAGTGAGTGACACTTCGTACCTTAATCCAAATATAAAAGTATGCCTTCAGTTCAAAGACAAGTATGCACATTACTATTCTGGATCCAACATCATCAAGTATATTGTACATGCAAACTGCAACAATTTTATTCTTTGTGTCCCCAAGATGTAAACATGCACTGAGGGGCCTGGTGAACACAAGACCCCCAATGCACAATCCTTCCCAATTTTCCTTGGTCTTCTATAAGAAGTGTAACTGTACTGGTCCACATCACTTCCATTGGCGCAAGTTAAAGCTCTTCATATTGCAGTTGCAAAGCAGACTAAACGGTCTTGAGCTAGGTCAGGTTAATCATACTTTCTCCTTCAATGCTATCAGTTTATTTCATCACTTGATTATGTTCACAGCAGTCTAATATAGGTATCTTCAAGTGGAAACAGCATGGTCATCACACAAAGGAAGATGGTGAGATTTTAATGATGAAGGCCTGCCTGGGATGATCATATAAAAAACAGTCCAACGTAATGTAGTCCTTGTCATGAATCACTAGCTGAACCTGCTTTAGAGTTGTTTGCACCTCCTAAATCTGAAAATCCAAGCTTGGACAACGGTTCTTTCTTCATCAGATCCCTGAAACACAGATGATGTATAATAAAAATGGAATAGACTTAATAATACTGTACTACTCCCTGAGGCCGTACTGATTTTTTGTTTGTTGAACAGTATGTAAAATTAATATGTGCAATAAGAACGTATTACGGTAGTGGACATATTGCTGGTAAGTGGTTTCCTCTAATGTGAAATAAAATATCTAGAGATCATAGTATTGAAATGTGTTTTTATTTGGGGGAAAGAAGGAGGTGGACTTTGCTTACTGGTAAGATAATTAGATTCCTGTTAAACAATTCTTGGATTCTCTAATTTTTGTTGAACCACCAAGGTGGAGCAAGACTAAAGGTTCCTTAGTGGTGTCCGTCCGTCAGTGATGCTTATGAAATTTGAATAACTTTGCGACCATTTCCCATTTGTAACCAAACTTGGATGGTATATGTAGATGCTCTACACGGACCTCAATGTTATATGGGGGTCAAATGTCATGTACGCAAGTCTAAGGTCAAATGAGGTCAAATCTTACAATTTACCTGCAAGTTTCTGAGATGAGTAACTTTTGAACCACTAGCCCATTGGTAACCAATGTCAAACTTGGATGGTAGATGCCTTACAGGGACCTCAATGTTATTTGGGGGGTCAAAGGTCATGTACATGTATGTCAAAGGGCAAATGAAATCAAATGTTAAAATGTATCTGCAAGTTTCTACTGGGGTTAGTAACTATCGAAGCACTAGCCCACTTGTAATCAAACTTGGATGGTAGATACCTTACAGGGACCTCAATTTTATTTGGGGGTCAAAGGTCAAAAGAGGTCAATGTCACAATTTACATGTACCTGCAAGAATGAATGCATGAAAAATGTGGTGAAACACAATTATGGCTATTGCCTTGTTTCTACCAGAGCTTCTTTTTTTAAAGAAAAATAATTATTCGAAGCTTTCCAGAACTATAGCTATCCAGTGTATTTCATTCTTATTTCTTATTTTTCCGGTATATTTCCACAGACTCACTATCTTATAATGTTCAAAAATTAAGATCACCAGTGTGCATGAACAGTATGCAAAATAGAAGGGAAGGAGGGTGCCATCCCGGGTGCCACACTCCCCATGATACCCCTAATTTAAAAAAAAGAATAACAAAAACAAAAATAAGTTATTCTTTTAATTTTTTTTTCAAATTCTGATATTATTTGTGCAGTCATTGATGCTGAAAAGTGCTCAAGCAACATTTTCCCTGGCTCAAGTATCCTAGCTATTTTCTAGCTTCCTGCTAAATTGGTAAAGGAGAATAATAATGATGATAATAATTACATTCATAAGGCACTTTATACAGGCATTTCTAAGAAATAAACTATGATTTTTTGATAAAATTGTATGATTGTGAAAATAGTAAACAGGTTAAATGTTAAAATGCAGTAATTCAAATTCAATCAAAAGACAATATTTTCTTCAGCTTATGGAAAATATTTACAATAATTAAAATTCTTGGGATATGATACATAACTAATCACATGAATGTGAGGTTATTACTAAACTTGCACCTATATAGGTTTATAAAGGGGAAATTGCGGACAATGGGCAATATTGTTACTGAGCTCAAGGGTGAGCTTGAAAGGAGCAAGATCACTGATGAAAAAAAAAATTGATCAATGTGATTGAAATTCAGTTGAAGAAATGATATGGAAATAAGTTAGTTTGTCATCCTTCATTGCAAAAAGTGTGTATTTCCCTAGAAAGTAGGATTTTACTGATTATTGTAATTTTTTATCTTCACTATAGAGTTTGACCACCATGGAAATTTGTGCAGCCAGAACATAAATGCTCACCTGTGTGATAAATTAAAGCCTTTTCATTTTGATTAATGCAAAGGGATGATGGTGGTATTGCCAATGGTGTTTGTGCTGTTGTTGTTGATGATGATGATGATGATGACTAAAAATCATGGTGAAAAAAGGAGAAAGAAATGAGTTCTAAATACCTTTCCATTCTGCATTCCAAGTAATTCTTTGACTCCAGTCTACATTTGTGATTATCATGGTCATTCTCTCTTAGGCATTCCATGAAGAGTTCTTTGAATTTTTTGCATTCTCCTGTCAGAAAAAATCATGAAAATAAAATATCAAGTTAAAAACAACAAGCGATAAAATATCAAGCTTACAATGTGTATTCTCCCATTCTGCCCTCAAATTCAAAAGCAGTTCATATAAACAAACATTCAAAGAAGGTCTGAAGTGAAGGAACTTTTCATTCTCAAAAATTCAATTCAAGAGCTAAGCATGAAGCAAGACCTGAAGATTGTATTTTATGCATACAATTTACAAATTAGAATATTCAATTACTGATCTCAGATAAGCTTTGTATTTGCATGATTTGTGGGACGCGTATATCAAGTAATTGCATACCACAGCAATTGCAACACATGGGACCGAAATGAAACCGTAGATGCAAAGCCAAGGCCAAAGCAAAGCGAAATGGAAGATTTGTAAACGATTGTGCCTTACCCTCATGATCCAAAGGAAAACTTCCCTTGTCTGGTGGTCTAGGTTTAAAGCTTTTCACCCCAAAGTTCATTGCAGTAGACATGGTGGTAGTGGACTAGTGGTCCTTTCGATTACGCAATCACTTGCACAGTGTAACGACATTCATGGTCCGCTGGGGAAATTTTGTCCTACCCGATCCAGGATTCGACTGGCCTGGTCTGCCAGCACAGTCCGAACTGACACTTTATTAGAATGAATTGCTCTTGTGAGAAAACTATCCCATTTGCTTGCTGGCAACAAATGGGCTTGCTGACAAGCGCCGTTAAACCAAAACAACAACAACAACAACAACAACAACAACAACAACAGCAACAACAACAACAACAACAACAACAACAACAACAACAACAACAACAACAACTGGCTGTGTCAAGAGTGGCTATAGTACATGATCCCCATCAGGGGCGGATCCAGCATTCTCCAATGAGGGGGGGGGGGGGGGGGGGATTTTTCAAAACCGCTCGAACCGAGGAGGTTTAAGGCTGCGCTCAGTGGCGTAATAAATAAGATTATTTTGTGGGTCAACCCCCCCCCCCCCCCCCTCACGCGGGGTACATAATTATCTTGAAATAGTTATCTTTCAGTAAGGAATTAAAAACCTCTTTTTCCTGAGCAAAAAGGAAATGATGGATAATGCGAGCGCAAAGCGCGAGCTGAAATTTTTTGAGATCCCAAATGAAGAAAATCGCGTGCATTCTAAGGTACATACCATACTGATTTTATAACTTATGAAGACAAATACTAGTATGCCTTGCCAGAGTCTGACGTTGGCGGCCATGCATGCATCTGAAACTTATCCTATCTTGAGGCCATGCAACTGAAACTTGTCCTATCTTGAGCTCAAGATAGGACAGACCCATGGCCGCCAACGTCAGACTCTGGCACGACACATAAAGAAGAAGATAAATATATGAAGTTGGAAATAGATAGTCATCTGCAATTCAGAGGACATAAACGAAGTGATTACAGAGAATGAACTTTTGAAGAAAAAAAAAATCTTTATTAAACAACTTTTACAAGTACATGTATCCAAAAAAGAATTTTATATGATGGGGTCGAACGAAGTTTTCGGAAGAACATTCGTCTACACTAGGGGCGTCGATCAACATTGTCAACATGCCCGCCGGGGGAGGGGAGGAAGAACATCGGAAAATTTACCATTATAGTCAGTGGCGTAATGAGCCAAAATATATATATATATATATATATATTTTTTTTTTTTTTGGGGGGGGGGCTCAATCTTTGCGAGGAGCGAAGCGACCAACCCTGAGGGAGTGTAGCGACCGAGCCGGGGTACCCCCCCCCCCTCCTCACGATACGGAGCTTTTTCGCGGAAGGGGGGAGTTTCCCCCCTCCCGCGCGAAGCGCGGAAGCTCCGATGTTTCTGTGAATTGTTCCTTGTCTGCTCCCGCTCTTCTTATGTTCTCTTACCTTTTTTCTTTTCTCGCTCCCGCTTTTTTCCCTTCTACTTTTTGCTTTCTTTTATGTTGGCGTTTTGGAGAGGGTGACCGCCCCCATCGCCCCCCCCCCCTTGGCTACGCAAGTGCACTCCCATGGTAAAGGAGCTTTTGCAGTATTGTTGGTTTGCAACTCTGTAAAAGAACACTATTTGGCACTACAAACTTAAAGCCCGTGTCTAGTTTTGGTAAATCTTAGAATATTCATTTTCAAAGTATGAATCCATTGTCAGATAAACAGATAAAACCAAGTGTTATATCATAAAAACACATTAGTATTGATATTATGCGTGTTTTCTGCCTTGCTATGCATGCTATTTGGGAAATTGTGAATGCGTTACTTAACAACAGAAAGGGAGTCTAAGGAGAAGTAATGAAATTCGAGTGATATCACTAATATAAAATTGAAAATAAACCATGGTTGAAATTAATTTGAGGGGGGAGCTGACGCCCCCAAGCCCCCCCCCCCCCTCCAGTACGCCAGTGCCCGTCAGGTAATTCAGCTTTCTGAAATAAATCCCTCAACTGCTCCACTTTTACACCAGATTAGTGATCCTCACATTAATTCTTTTTTCCCCATAGCGCTCTTTTCCCTTCTGACATGTGAGTCCTTGTTACTTCTGATGAATCTCCCTATTGAAAAGTATAAGTGCCCGATTTTGACTGCGAATTTTTTCGTTCTAAAAGTACATTCTCCTTTACATCTCTGATAAGTTCCCTCTTTCCATTTGGGCAGGTTCCCCATTCGAAATCGAATACTTGCCCCAATTTACTTCTGATGAATTGCTCCTTTTCCTGGCTAGTAAATTGTTTCCCATTCCTCCTGTAAATTCCTGTAAAAGTGCCCAATAGTGCCCTTTTGTTCGCTGATAAGTTAGCACATGTATACCTTTTCCATTCTGGCATTACTCCCTTTTTGAAATTTGGTACACACTTAGCTTTCTAGTAAGTGCCATTTCACCCCCATTAAACCTGACAAGTGCCCCTTTTTATTTCTTATGAGCGTCCAAGTTTATTGTAAGTGCCCCTTTTCGCTTTTGAGTATTGCAATTCCCTTTTCGATAAGTGCTCCTTAAAATCTAATGCATGTTCCTTTTTCGTCCTTATTGTGCCATTTCCCCTCTTTTAACTATTTCTTTTCTCATTTGATAATGTGTATAGCTCCGAAGAATCAGAGAAGTTTCGTTTCATAAAGGCCTAATAACAGAATACCTTGTTCTTGATACGACTACAGGGTGAAACCGTGCATGGAGCAGGAGGAGGCAAGAGCTGGGGATACAACGAACAAAACTTTCCTTAGAACGTACATTGCCCCTAAATTGCAGCAATGAAAATATTTTCATTTTTCCCCAAAGTTCGCTCGCACTTACTTATTACAATTCACGCTGACATATAAACAGTGTTGTAACTATTCTCCTTTTCATGTTGAGATTGTACTCTCTATCTTTTCTTGTTTGTAATGACTGCCCCAAAAGGCCACAATAATATTACCTCACACATACTGTTTGCTGCATAGTGTTCTTTTATTAGCAAGTTTGGAGCATGCGAAAAAGTCATCCGTCATTGTGAAAAATAAGAAACAAAGAAAGAAACAAATACAAAGCCTAAGAAAGAAACAAAAAATTAAAATTCGCGCTTAATAAGTTCGAACCTACAATCTCCCCGTTAAGGAGGGCTGTACGCTGCTTCACTACCATCCTCCAGTTCATCTTTGCGCTTTATCCTTTCATGTTTGCAATGACTGCTGCCACAAGACCAAAATAATAACCTCACACATACTGTCTGCGGCACAGAGATTTCTTATCAGCAAGTTTTGGAGCATGCTGGAAAGAAATCAATTACTGAAAAACAAATAAATGAAACAAAAGGGAAAACCCAAACAAAAAATGGCGCTTCCTGGGTTTTGAACCCAAAATCTCTCCATCAAGCTAGGAGATGCGAGTCAATCACTCTATGCAGAGAGCTATACGCTGCCTCACTACCACCCTCCAGTCTATCCTTTCCTGTTTGAAAATGACTGCGGCCAAAAAAGCCAATAATAACCTCACACATACAGTTTACTACGTCCGGATTTTTTATTAAAAAGTTCGGAGCATGCAAAAATGAAATCAGTTACTAAAAAAAAAAAAAGAAGAAGAAACAAAGTGGAAAACCCAAACAAAACAGGTGCTTCCTGGGCATCGAACCCTAAATATCCTTGTCGAGGAGATACGAGCCACTCTCTCCGTACGGAGAGGTACACGTTGCCTCACCGCAATCTTTCAGTTCATCTCCACCCTTTATCTTTTCCTGTTAGAAGGTTTGCAGTGACTACCGCAAAAAGCCAAAATAATAACTTCACACTGTTTGCTCCATAGAGATTTTATCTAAAACTTTAAGTTGGGGCATACGAAAACATCCGTTAATGAAAAAAAAAAATCAATGAAACATAAAGAAACAAAACTGAAAAAAACCCCGAACTGAAACAAAAATGAATGCTTCATGGGTTTCGAACCCATGCATGAAGCGAAATCTCCACATTGCGAGTCAATCGCTCGAGATGCAGAGGGCTACGCTGACCCTCTACCAGCCTCCAGGGTATTTTGGCACTCTTTATTCTTTCCGATTTGTGATGACGTTTCAAATACATCCATTTTGTGCCACTCACGATCTAAAAGAGTGTTTTACACCGACGAGCATACACTTGTATCTCTTAAGGGAAAAAAAAAGAAATTTCTTTTCTGTACAATCCCAACGTAGCATGTACCTAAGGTCACACGCATGTTTTTTGTTTTCTTTTTATTTATTACCGTACATCAATGCCTCAGTGACATACCAAAGATAAATTGGCTTTTGAAGGTGTCTTTTCAAAGTGAAGCTTAATGGCATTCAAACTAGTCTTTCATATCTTGAACACATCTTATTGTACTGAAAATTCAATGCACCTCTTCGCTCCAGAGCTCGTCTTCCACAATCATGACTGAATAGGTTTCCAATGTTATTTTAAGCTCTCAATAACGCCATGTTGTTGCCTTAGTCATGTTGGTGAAAGGGCTTTGATCAGTCAAGTTTGAGCGGAGTAGTGCTTTTATTTCTTTTTACTCGTACAGTATTTTCAAAGCACAAAAGGCTGAAGTTGGACTGAAGTGAACCAGAGCTTGATGACAGTGCATTCTTTGTAATTGCCAAATTCCTTATGAAACAGCTGGGTAGAGGCTCTGAGTAACCAGACATTCTTGACGGAGCAATAATACTTGCATTTTAAGGGGATGATCCTTCTTTCCCCAAATCAAACGAAAGTCCAATATACTATGCATGTAAGTGATTTTCACTGTATGTCATAAGCATATAACACATGAAAAGGGAATGTGGTATCGGGCATCACATTAAAAACAGCAGGGGAGAACGATTTGGAATAAAACGAACCGGTGGAGAAAGTGCGATCAAGATTACACAGCTCACACAGCGTCGTACAATTAACATTTGGACTTTTGTGTTTGAATTTTCTTCGAATTCGACTTGCAGTTGAATACAAAAAGGCAAGAAAAAATATGAGATTGTGTATATGAATCAACTTATTCATGATTTTTGATAATGTATTGAAGGTGATTGACACTCATGTCCCTTTGATGAGGACCTTAAACAAAAGAAAAAATTCTCAATGAATTACTCTAGTGAATTTTACATTTTACCATGCATAAATTCGTCCGATGAACGTTGGTATAATTTAGCTTACATTAATTTGTATTTCTGCCAACCATTTCTGCCAACCATTTGGTAATACAATCCTACTCTTATAGTCACATTTCATGGAGTCTTTAAAAAGTTGAATTGTAGCTTTAAGAAAGCGTAGGCATTTCTAATCACCTCGGGTTAACAATGGATCGTTAGTGGGGCTCCGTATTAATACTTTTGTCCTAGACGTCTATAGGCTCTCTAGTACAGGAGATTCATTCAGGACCATGCAATAGTGAGTGGATTTCGAGGAAATACAAGAACAAATCTCTATAGCTGGGGCTGTAGTGAAAAATAGGGAAAGAAGCAGGAGAAAAAAAACTACAGAGGGAAATGAAAATGGATAAAAATTGGGCAGAGTGAGGTGCGCAACGCATCCTGCGCCAGCCTACGCTGACTGCCGCCACCTAGCTGACTGCCGCCACCTAGCTGACTGCCGCCACCTAGCTGACTGCCGCCACCTAGCTGACTGCCGCCACCTAGCTGACTGCCGCCACCTAGCTGACTGCCGCCACCTAGCTGACTGCCGCCACCTAGCTGACTGCCGCCACCTAGCTGACTGCCGCCACCTAGCTGACTGCCGCCACCTAGCTGACTGCCGCCACCTAGCTGACTGCCGCCACCTAGCTGACTGCCGCCACCTAGCTGACTGCCGCCACCTAGCTGACTGCCGCCACCTAGGGGCGGGGACATTATATAGGACAGCGAACTGGCTGAGAAGGTCTGCTGGTAAGGGGGTGTGGCACTCGCTAACTACCGTCACCTATATAGGGCCAGGCAGCGCGTTTCCGTTTTACACCGTAGCCTAGGCAGTTTTTCGATTAATTGCATCAAACGTGCTGGTTTCAAAGTCCAGGTTTCGTTTCAGCGCCACCGACATTTTTTTGAATTGTTCCTTGTCTGCTCCCGCTCTTCTTATGTTCTCTTACCTTTTTTTCTTTTCTCGCTCCCGCTTTTTTTTTCCTTCTACTTTTTTCTTTCTTTTTTGTTGGCGTTTTGGAGAGGGTGACCGCCCCATCGCCCCCCCCCCCCTGGCTACGCAAGTGCACTCCCATGGTAAAGGAGCTTTTGCAGTGTTGATGGTTTGCAACTCTGTAAAAGAACACTATTTGGCACTACAAACTTAAAGCCAGAGTCTAGTTTTGGTAAATCTAAGAATATTCATTTTCAAAGTATGAATCCATTGTCAGATAAACAGATAAAACCAAGTGTTATATCATAAAACACATTAGTATTGATATTATGCGTGTTTTCTGCCTTGCTATGCATGCTGTTTGGGAAATTGTGAATGCGTTACTTAACAATAGAAAGGGAGTCTAAGGAGAAGTAATGAAATTCGAGTGATATCACTAATATAAAATTGAAAATATATGATGGTTGAAATTTATTGGGGGGGGGGGGGCTGACGCCCCCAATCCCCCCCCCCCCCCCTCCAGTACGCCAGTGGTTATAGTTCCGTGAATCTGGGGCATCAACAATGTTTAAAAATTGGAGCATTATTAAGTTTAGTCAATATATGTTATGATTGCCCTTCCGACAATACGATCCATCATGGATTATTGGGAATGATACCTCTCCCCCAGTTTTACATTATGGGGTAAGTCACTGTCAGGCCCGTAACTAGGATTTTTTTACGGGGGTTCGACTTTGGAAACAGTGGACCTTTTTGAGGAAGTGACAATATTGCGAGTGCGAAGCGCGAGCGGAAATTTTGGTTTATAATAACCTGAAGGCAGAGCAAATTTGCCTCTCATTAATTATTCTTGAACTTCTTCTAAAACTGATGATAACCTATTTAACCTCACCCTAATTAATGCGAGCGCGAAGCGCGACCCTGATAGCAGAGACTGGTAAGAATAACATCATATTTACGACTTTTTAAAGTCATGTCATACGTCTTATTTACGTATTATATATACGTCTTTAAGACGATACTTTGCACCAGCACACGACGTAAAATAAGACGTCATATTTTCACGTCAATTTTACATCATATTGGTCGGAAAAAACCGTCTTTATGACGTCTTTACGACCCAAAGGAAGTTCACAGACTGGTAAAAATCACATGATAAAGACCTCAAAGCTTCAAAGCTGGTTTGTAAAATATTTTAGAATGTATTCAACATCATGATGTTTTCTCTTTGTTAATGTTCTACCCTATAGATCGTCCTACACTATAGCCCTATATATCCTAACATCCTACATCTCATACCTAACTATTGATGCTTTGAATTGACATTACTATATATATATGGACTGTAGTGTAGTACTTGAAAAAAAAAAACAGAAATTACAATTTCTTGATAAATTCTGAAATACCCTGCCCATGACATTAACTGAACGGTGTTCAACATGGAAGCGCATTGTTCATTAAATCAGCAGTGCAATCATTAAATAAAATGTTAAAATTCAAATGTTATCTTCCTTTTTTCACGAAGTTTAGTCAATTCTTGTCATTCATGAATATTCATGAATCACGATCAACTATTACAGTCATATCACGACGTAAAAATGACGTAAACACGTCATATTATGATCTTGAAAAAAAGCTGTTATAAAGTGGGAAATAATTGACGTAAAAATACGTCTTATTCTGGTCTTTAAAAAAGACGTTAAAAAGTGGTAAATATTTGACGTAAAATATATGTCATCTTATGTTCAAACAAAATTTGAGAAAATTTTGGTTACATAAAGACGTCATAAGGTTGCCGTAAAAGAGTCGTGTATACGACATGACGTGTGGACCAGTTTATGACCAGTTCTTGACGTCTTAAAGACGTCCTTCTGCTATCAGGGGAGCGGAATCCCCATAAAATGAATTATACTACTTCCTTTCTTTTCCTTGTTTTGTTTTTTTTGGCTTTTTCTCTTTTTTTTTTTCTTTTCTTTTTTTCCTTCTCTCTCTTTCTCTCTCTCTTTTTGCTCCACCAATGGGGGGGGGGGGGGGGGCGGCCGGCCGCTTCGGCCCCCCCTGGATCCGCCTATGCCCATAAAGATGAGCTAAAAATGCTAGTACATGTAGCTTACCCGATCGACTGACCATCAGGGCGCCCCCCCCCCCCAGCTTCCCGAACACCGCGGCTGGGCCGGTGAGCCCGGGAAGGAGGAAGGAGGAAGGCAGGGAGGGCATGCATGCAGAGAAGGCAGGGAAGGCAGGGAAGGCAGAGAGGATCACATGCAGCTGCCCAAGTTTGATTGATCAAATACAAAAAGAGGAGGGGGGGGGGGATAAATCATACAAATAATTTTTGGATCATCACGAGAGGCAGGGGACCGTGGGAGGAGGATCAAATGGGGGGGGCGGGCGGGCGGGCGGGCGCCCCCTGCAATCCTGCATAGGCCTACAAGTCATGTTCTTTTTTTAATTGCTGTCACGATGCCGTTCTTCCTTTTTTTCCATGCCCTGTTCTTTTACTCTCTCCCCCCCCCCAAAAAAAAATATTGTGATGTCAAGTTTTCGACTCTTCCTTGCTTCTCGCTTAAAATTCCCTTTCAAGCAATGATAACACACGGTTGTGAGTGCATTCACCTTATAGCGCATGTACGATTAAATTTGAATCGTCCTAAGCCGGGGTCTCAAGCCACGACGCGGTGCGGAGTAGCTTTGAACAATTATTATGAAGTTATTAAACTTCAACCAAGTGAAGTTTTTTCCCGGTGTTGTCACTCTATATTCAAAGGTGTAACCATGATCGTTCGGCAACCCAGAATTTGACCCCTATTTCGCGGTGTTTGAAGTACATTTTCAGCCATTTTTACCCCTATTTGCCACAAAACGGGTACAAATTGGCCTTTGAAAACACCCCTATTTTTCGCATTCCATGCAAGTACACTTTTACTAAACCACCCCCATTTCCGCCATTAAATAAGGACCAGAAAAAAGACTTTTTTTCAATTTCGAGTACAAGCTCAAAAACACCCCTTTTTTCGATTTCAAGTACAAGCTCTTGAAAACAACTTCTTTATTTTTTCCAAATCGCGAACATGCTCACCCCCCCCCCCCTTTTTACGCGAAATTTCGAACGATCATGCGTACACGAAGTCAACACAAAGTGACAACACCGGGTTTTTTTTAAAGTATTTGTCCAAAATGAGAAAAGAACGACGGAGAGATTAAATACTGACCGTAAATACCCTGCCAACCTTAAACCAAAAAAAATACCCTACATAAAAAGAAGGAGAAAAAGAAAAGAATAATAAGCCAAACTATAAACACCAAGCCATCTACAATGCGTCCCCCCAAATGAGTGTACAGTTGGAGAAATTTTTGCCATCTGAGACTTTCAAATTATTCTCAGGAAATTTTTATACCGGTGGATAGCCCGATGATCAGGATGATTCTTTATCAAATCCCACTAAAAATTTCAAAAGAATTTACACTTCAGCGAGCAAAGTAGCTTTTGAGTGAAAGGGTGCAAAATCCCTGAGACTTGACAAGAATGGGTATTAATTTTGTGCTGGTTAGCGAAGCGGATGTCACATACGTGTTAACTGTGGGGGCTTATGATTTTGATATTCTGAGGGCTTAATTCTGGCGATTTATGATTGCATCCATTGATGTGTTTATGTTATGACATATCACATTAACATGACATGCTTGGGTGAGCAATTGCATACTTTACTGAATGTTTTAATGCTAATTTTCGGTAAGTTATAAAGCTGACATGATTTGGATGTCATGAAAATGGTCAGGCAGAAAGATCAGGCAATCAATGGCAACCATTCATTCATAAAAAGGTCAAGCAATAATTCCATTAATCAGAAAATCATACACTCATTCGATCCAAAAAGATATTAAAGTGAGATGACACAATTGAAAAACTTCAAATTAACTTTCATGAGAAAGCGACCAAATTTGAATATTTCTTTGAACGAACATATGATATTTTGTCAGTAATTTTTACCTTGTTGTTTCGTTTGACAGATGGAAAAAGACATTGAAGTAAACAGGAATGGTCATGAAACTTACACGTTTGCAATCACTGCAGTTATTCAGTTCTGTCAACTCACAGACTTATTCTTTGGGATTGAATGAGTGCATGATTGGTTGGTTGTTTTTCTGATTGATTGACTGATTGATTAATCTGTTAATTTATTGATTGACCTATTGAGTGATAATTGACTGACTGACTGATTGATTGGTTGATGCGTGACTGCATGCTGATATTCTTTTCCTGATATCCAAAATATGCCGGCTTTAATGGTAAGAACTTACTCGAAATTAATATCTAAAATCAACCAGTCAAGTATTCAAATCATCACTCAACCTTCACATGTTAATGAGCCTGTAAGAACATACACACAACCAAGAATATTCATTTATAAATTGTTAAAGGTATCAGAATATGACAATTTCTAAGCCTTCAGAGTTTACACTACTCTCAACCCCACTGATACTAACCGGAACAAATAACAATTCTTGTCAAGCTCAAATTTTGCACCCTTTCACAAAAATTATGTCTGTTCACTCACATGTGAATATATTGAGATTTTTGGATGGCATTGGACAGAAGAAACCATGGTCTATCCACAGGTAATGAAATTTCATGAAAATATTTTGAAATGGTCAGATGGCAGGATCTTTTCAACTGGTACACTCCTTGTTTGGGACGCCCTGTAGATCAAATATAAAGAGGCATTTACTAGATGGCATTAAGTGATTGGCTGCATGCAGACAACCGAAAGTTGCATGAAGTTTCAACCGAGGTCGATCAAAAAAATATAGTCGGATATATCATGTACTGTATATAGGGTTTATGGTAAAGCGATTTTTCCTGCGTGGGGATACGAGCCCCGAATAGTATTATCACTGCTTTATCATGTTTATACTCTTGCTTTCATGATAAATCCTTTCAAGCATTCAAGGCCTTTTTATAATTATCTAAAAAAGAAAGACCTACTGATCATGATTTAAAAAACCCCTGTCAACCGTTTAGACAAAAAAGAAGAAAAAAAAAAGGACGGTTGGAAAGAGAGAGAGAGAGAGAGAGAGAGAGAGAGAGAGAGAGAGAGAGAGAGAGAGAGAGAGGGGGGGGGGGGATAAGAAGAAAAAGCAGCCAAGCAATCACCATGCTAGTATAGTTAAACGCTGAAGGGGCGTTTACAGCAATATGCATCTTTACATGTAGTCCTGCGGGAAGACGGTAATTATTGATGTAGCAACTAATTATCATTATCTAGTATTTTTTCTTTTCTAGATGCCATAAGATGACCTTTTCAAAAATTTGTCCGGCGAGTGAGAAATGATCAATTTTACTCCTGATCTCTTTTTTTCCCCAATCACGCGTGGGCGCTACTCAATCCATCAATAATGAGGGAAATGGTGGGCATTAGGACTAATCATTACAAAACTATAAAATGCATGGATGCCTAAGAGCATTAAGAACATTGTCAACAAAAATGAATAGTTTTCCTTAATTTTAAATATATTCATAATTACTATTCCGTCATAAAATGTTTTACTATATTCATCCACAGCATTTAGTCTTTCAACTCACTGGCTACTGCAAGTTTATCGTCTTTAAGTTTTTTTTAATAACCTTTGGTCCTGTTTGTTTGATTTCTTTGTTAGTAAAAGATCGAAAGCTCATTGAAATGCCTTGAAATGACTGGACGCTGACAACAGGACAAGAGGACAGAAAGCACTAAAAATGCTAAAAGTGTTTTATAACATTCTCTTCATGGCTGGCTCTCCAAATCGATAGTTGTAAAAATGTTGTACGATAGAGAAGACTCAACCCCTTCCTCAACCCTTCGAACTGGTGGCCCTAGAAAACAACCTCCACCGACAATTACACTCAGACAAAAATTACTTCGCAAAATTTCCCCGTTTGTCGGGGGGGGGGGGGAGGTATAACGGGAAAAAATTTTCCGCATACGCGATGTCCCATCCCTATCAACAGTAGCAAGGTAGCCTACAGTATTACTTCTTTTTACTGTAGGGACGATAGCAGGCCCCTGGGAACGATTTTTCCTCAGGGGGTGCTGAGCCCCTGAGCCACATGTCAGGTTACCGCAGTGTGTCATTATTCGGGGAACATGAAGGGGGAGGGGGTTGTAAGACATAAATTTACCGACAGTATGCTGCATTCTAATCTAAGTAACCCCTCCCTCTCACACAAAACACAAGGAATTATTTTCAAACAATATCGCAGACGCATAGATTTAAAAAAATTCTAATTGAACATAAGGGCCGCGAAGCATTATTATTATTTTTTTTTGGGGGGGGGGGAGGGGTAGACGGGAATGAAGCTTCTTTCTAGGTTATAAAACACCCTGTTTTTAAATTTTGCTAGAGAGCGAAGCGAGCGAGCCAAAAACAAAGACTTCTTGAAACTTCTTGTTAAGAAAGATCGAAGTGTTATTTTTGTCATAAAAATACACTGTGGGCCTATAAGATATTCTGAAGTGGCGCGAGTGAGCCCCCAAATATTCATTCTTGTTATGAAAAGAAGTATTAATTTGTCATCAAAATACACTATAGGCCTATATCTGAATGATATGGTCATCTTGCTGCCAAAAATGTCTTGGCACCTCGCTGGTCCAATTATTATTTGCTGTCTCGCAAAACAACTATTTGTAAATATTACAAGCGAGCGAGAAAAAACACCCTTTTCTGGGGGGGGGGGGGTTAAAGGAATTATTTCGTCACCGAAATACACTTAACATGTCTAGAAAATGTACATTCGCTCACCTCACTTGCCGATTTTTCCCAACCATCCCGTATCTAAATATCATACGAGCGAGCGCAGCGAGAGAGAAAGACCCCAACTCTTTTTGATGATCGTCATCAAAATACGATATAATCCTATATAATTACGAATACAGTCGATCACCTATCTGCCAAATTTGAAGCTATTTGGGCACCTAGCTTGCCGTCCTAGACCATTTTGTTTCTACAAGCGAGCGAAGCGAGCTATACCGACAAAAACTCTATTTTCTTTTTTAAAAAGTAGACTTTTCATCAAAATACAGTAGATGACTTTTATAATGTACATCTTCTTTCCAAAATTCCAGGATAGTCGAACACCTCGCTGCCCAATTAAGATATTCTGGCATCTTAGTCGCTGCTGAAATAAGAGTGTTTGCTGCCCGAAAACATTTGTCTGTTTCTAGATTTATGAGCAAGTAAAAGATTGGGATTTGGCGATACGCTGATACCCCTCATAAAAATCAGGGGGTGCTACATCCATAGCCGCTCCTCGCACCCCACCGAACTGTATGAAAAGAATAAAAAGTCATTGAGATTTTGAGTGGTAAGATAATAACCGTTTTCACCTATGCGCCTGCTTCGAGTGTTTGAACACTGCGTAAAAGACAATGAGATATATCCAGATTCTTTTCATACAGATCAGTGTACGCACCCCCTCCAAAATCCATAGGGTGCTGCAGCACCCCAAGCACCCCAGCCCGGCTCCCAGGGGCCTGTTGGATAGACACGCCAGTAATTGGGGCGGAGCTGGGGGAGCGGATATGCCCACCAATTACAGAACGGACTGTAGATTGCGTAATTGTCTAAAAATAGAAGCATAATATGATGTGCAATAGAGAAGCATTGCACGCGTGGACTAGGGATGGATGGATTTAGTAAGGTTTCTTTCTCATCCCTCTCGCCTCGCAAACCCAGCTCTTGTCATGCTTGTTAATGTTAAGAAATAACATTTGATTAAGACAGTACTACTCTGGAACATACTTGAAGATAAATGGACGAGGACAATGAAGACAGGTATGCAAAGATTCCAAGACTCGAAGATTACAGCGCCTCGCCGACTTTTGGGTTCGTAGAGGAATCTCCATCGGTAAGCTCATGATAATGCTAGCCGAAACTGCGGCATAGCTGTGCTGTGAGCGTGATGAGTGGGTGTGGACAAGAGAGCGCTCCAAAGGCAAAAGCAGCTTCAGTATTAGTAAATCAGTACATGTATGTTACTGATTTGATCATGGTGATAAAAAAGGCTTTCATAATTGAATGCACGCACGATGTTTCAGTTATTAATTTTACAGAGCTAGAGGGCAAAAACGTTTTGACTGGGATCATAGCTTAAATTAATAACCCAAGGTTATTATTATTGTCAGAGTCAGCTATTGCAGCTGAGGAGGCTCAGATCATGGAGAATATTAAAGAGTCGAGGCATGGTTTAACATGAATAACTCATATTATATTGAAATGGTTGTCATGTCAGTATAACTTGGAAAAAGTCATTTTGTTGGAAACATAGACCAGAAAGAATATTAATTCTATAGAAGTCATTATTTTGCATTAATATTATTTCTGGTATTTTTATTTTTCATCATTATTCAATTTATGATTAGTAGTGGTATATAATTACTATTACTACTATTTTCATTATCATTATCATCATTATCATTATTATGGTGATGATGATGATGATGATGATGATGATGATGATTATTATTATTCAAAAATGTTGTTGTCTTTGTTGTGGCTGCTGAAGTAGAGAAAATATTGTAGATGTTGCTGTTGTTTTTACTGCTGTTGCTATTGATGATAGCCATTTATTATTTGAGAAACAGAAATGCATCTTTTACCCTCTACAGAAATCCCCCTTTTTTCATAAACTTATCTTTGGTTTAAAGAGAATGGCTTGCTTGTTATTGATATTTGTGCATATTTCTGAGGAGGCAGGTTTAGTTCAGTCTCTTGTGGACTGCAGGCAATCCCTCATGGTGTAAAGCTGCATTTGATGTATATACATAGATATATATATATATATACATGCATATATATATATGAAAAGAAAAGACAAAAGTATAAATGAAGACTCCGTTAACAAAATTTGATATCAATATTTCGCACATAGGGCTTCTTCAGGATATGATACGAAGTACATTTGATATTTTGACCCGTCGCAGATCTTTTGAACTTCCTATTCATATATATATATACATATATATATACTTTAACTTTACTAGCGTTAGCAGGATGTATAACAATGGGATTTATTCCGCTACTCAGGCGGGAACAATACTGCGTTAGCGGGACATGGCGTTAGCGGAGAACAAAAGAATGTCCTCCTAACGGTAGTATTATAGATCTATATATATATATCTGGGGTACTTTGATTCATGCTACATTTACGTTATTCTCTCAATTGATCTCATATATATACATACATATATATATATTTGTGATCAAGTAACTTATACAACAACTTTGCTTTGGCAACTCGTGGAAATGAATACATGTGAGATCAATTGAGAGAATGGTGAAGGCTGAAGATTTGTCAATCTGTTGGTTAAGCAAATTGAGAGAATAGTGAAGGTTGAAGATTCGTCAATTTGTTGGTTAAGCGAATTTGGAGTCGCCGAAACCACTGGCCCCTCTCCGTGGGCTGGTGATTAAGGCATTGGCGTTCATAGCCAAAGACCCGGGTTCGATTCCCGGGCGGAGACATTTTTTCAACCTTTGCAAAATTTCCAAAATGGTAGGACAGCTCTGGAGAACTTTGATTCATGCTGCGCTATTATTCTCCCAATTGATCTCACATATATGATTATATATATATATATTTTCTTAGCTGGCTTAAATTTTAATTTATTCTTGTACCAATGTCACTTTTCTTTAGCTGGATCTCCCTAATTACTTCCAGCCATGGGTTGAACTTGCCACAAACGTTGAAGAGCTCATTACCATGGGTCAAATCAGGCAAAAAGTTCATGAGGTAAGTGGATGAGAGATTTTTCATGTGTGCCTTACTTTGTCAATTAGTTTACGATCAAGTTTTTGGTAGGTTTACCAGTCAACATAAAAGCTGAGTAATTTTAGTCAATGATAATTTTGCAATCTGTATTTTGAAACTAAAACAGGATGGTGATGGTGGTGGGGGGGGGGGGGGGGGTTAATGGTCATCACTTTTCAAAAGCATTTCTTTATCATTGTTCCTTGTCTGTTCCTCTTCCTATATCATTGTTCCTTGTCTGTTCCTCTTCCTATGTTCCCCTCACCTTTTTCTCATCTCCCCTGGCTATGCTGGTGTTTTATCATGGTTGCATGAACATTTACAATTAACATGAAATAGTTTGTAATATGTGATCCTACATGCTATGACACATGCTATGTTCGCACACACACTTGTGCATACTACCAAATACAACCATGCAGTGCTGGATTTGTAACCTGAATTGATTATATCTTGTGTATTCATTACCGAGTCATACAGCCCCAAACACCACCACATTACATGGTGGCAGTGGTGGGATTCGAACCCACGCCATCGAAATGACCCAAACACCACCACATTACAGAGTTAATCCACTATGTAGAGTGCTCAAGGTGCATGTAGAAATGATTGATAATTGAACAGAAACGTTTTCACAAGATTTTAAAGGATGGCTATTTCATAATTTAGGACATGCTTGGGCAAATGATCTTTCCCCCAAGTTTTTTCAACTAACCTACATCAAGGGAGGAATGAATTATTTGAAAGAGAATGAGAGAGAGAGAGAGAGAGAGAGAGAGAGAGAGAGAGAGAGAGAGAGAGAGAGAGAGAGAGAGAATGGAAGAGAGGGAGAGAAAAGAGAGGGTACATGTACATATAATATGAATAATTTTGAGAAGAAGAGAAGGAAAGAGAAGAGACGAGTAGATGGATTCTTTTCATGGGCTTCAGTCTGAGAGAGAGTTATCTCAAGCCTTCGAATTCAAACATGGACTACTGCAGTAAGAGACCTACATGTACAAGTACCTCATACTGACACATCAAACCTTAGTACATATTCATTGTGAAATGAAAGATTGATACCTCTGTTCTGTTGTACATGTATGTGCATCACTCTGGGGCTCTCTGGGGCCCTCTGGGACAAGAAGCTACCCTGGGTTAAGAAAACATATTATTATTATTATTATTATTATCTTGTGAAAGTTGTGATTTTGTTGCCCTAGATGCAGTGACCTATGTCTGCTGGTTCTTTGATAAACAACTATACTTATTGTAGTCATCATGAAGAGAACTTCCACTATGATTCTTTTGCTGAATTCTTTTCAGGGCTTAGCACATTTTTAGTTACCCTGGGCGCCATTCACTGGCATAGTGGCATTTCAAAGTTCCTAATCCTTTGAAAGAGGTTTTTTTCCTTTCAATATTCGAGGTCCTATTGACTTCAATTTATGTAGCCTTTTTGTTGGGGTGGAAAGTATAAAAGGTCATGCTTCACGAGGTCGCCTACTTTTGAGTTACGTGGTGATTCTATCTTTAGTAGTGTACTTCTAACTTTGAGAACTGATATCTCCTTAAATATCAACCCGGTGATAGCAAAAGTATATGCTTTCTGAAATGAAATTACAAGAAGAATCTAAATGTGCACTAAAACATGGCACAAGGCGTAAGACAAAAGAATTATGTGAACATGAATATGGAAATTTTGATAATGCCTATCTCATTGTTTTTTTCAACATATCTTTTTCTATGGCACTCCTAGTGCAATTCTAACGTTATATTCTGACCTTTTCAACAAAGTATAATTGTCTTAGGTTTATGATCACATAGTTACTAAAAGACAATCCCCCCAATTTTTGCAAAAAAATATCAAATATTTTTATGACCCCCTGGATATTTCGTGTTCTGTAATCCTTATTTTTTTTCAATCATAAGTCTAGATAGTATTAAAGTTGAGTATAATAGCTTTAATTTGGAATGAGAAGTGAAGCCATATTGCAAGTTGTGACCAAAATATTGACATTTTTCCAAAACTATTCAAAAATTTTGTATTGTTGTACAGTGCCAATTTTGATCTAAAATTCCAAATATTTCACTTTTTGATACTACCATCGCTTGACAAAACCCACTTTTCAATTATAAAACAGTAAAGAGGAGTATATTAGCTTTAATTTGGTACAAAATATGAAGTCATATGCCAAGTTCTGACAAATATATCCACATTTTTCAAAAAAATGCACTAAAAACTTAATTTTCTCATTCATTTTGTACATGTTGCACAGCTTCCAGCACCACCCTTGGCCTTTTGTATTGAAAAGGCTGTAACTCAAGTTATATATTACCAATACCTATGAAACTTACTATGGTTGCCTGAGTGGTTCTGATAAAAATCCAGGAATACTTCAGTTTGAAAGCACAAAATGTAACAGCACCACCCTTTCTGAGGGCGAGTTCATGACACATGACCAAAAGCATGACAAGATTTTTCATTAAAGCGTACGAGTCACCAGAAGGCATTTTGCTCTGTTATTAAGGGTTTCATGTCACTATATTGTATTTAAAATATGAGCTGTCTGCAAATATCCCACAAGAGTGGAGCTTCCAGGACAAGATGCTCAATCAGTGATTATTACTCTATGGCCCCATGTTCATTTTTGTATGCACTCAGTAAATGAGCCAGAACACTACTCTAATAGCACACAGTGATTTGTATTTCTTGCATGTGATTAACATCTATCTGTGCAGGGGTAGATCCACAGCTTTTTGTAAAAGAGGGAACCACAACATTCAGAATATTTGTTGACAAGACAACATCAAAGAAGGAAAAGGGTTATAACCTAAAAAAAAATTAAAAAAAAAAAAATGAGGGGGGGGGGGGGGAGAAGGCAGGCAACATCTTTGAGTTGTGTAATGAAAGTATGACTTGGGATTTGGTCTTTTTGTGGGGCACAACAGGATGTGCCCCTAAATCTGCCACTGCATGTATGATTAATTCATGAATCTTCTTCGTCTTTGTCATCACTTCTAGCTGCCATTGCTCGATCACACCAAACTTGACAGCCCTCAGGCCTATAAAGCAGCCATGGTGTGTTTAATAGCTCTTGCCCAAGGGTATGTGTGGTGTGAAGGAGAAGATGGAATTCCAGAGGTAGGCCTATAATCACTTTTCAAGATTTCCTAAGTGTGTTTGTCCATGGATGCTACTAGGACAGCATCCATGGTTTGTCCATGTATCTATATGGCAATCATATTGATTGCAATTGAATTATGTTCTCATTAAATCTTGATGCTTGCAAAATGAGTTCCTAGTTTTATGCTCAGACGTGGCAAAGGGAGCAAAGATTTATTTTCTACCTTAAAAAATAAAGAAAACCTGCCAGAACTGTATAAATACATTTATAATGGCATTTATTAATATTTAAAACAAAAATTTGTGTGCATTCAAAAGATGCACAAATAAATGATTAAAAGGTAATTCAATGAAAAATGGAAAGAAAAAAGGGACATTTTTAATCATTTTTTCGTTTATAGTCCTGACATAGCCTACAATTTTTCAAGTATATCACAAGTAATATTTCATGAGACACATTGCAAATCAGGATGGAAGTCTACCCTGACATTTGGTTGGTTTTGACAAAGGCAGAAATATGACTGTAGGCAAGAACAAATCAGTGAAAGTTTGAGCAAAATCCACTAAAAGTAAGAAAGAACACATTATTAAAGTTGTTATCAATCAAACTCAAATTGACAACAGTGTGATGTGTCTTTTGAGGTCCAATCCTATAATTTGCTTTGTGCAGAAAATTTTTGATAATTTTCCGAATTTTGTTATTGATGAAGGAATATACATGTTTCATACAGGGTTGGTGTAAAAACTGTATTTAAGTAGTTATATCTTGGGGATGAGTATGATGAAATAGATGTACATGTAGAGAAAATTGAAATTTGTAAGGACAGAGAAAATGGGAGAGGGTTTAAAAAAACTTTGCTGAATTGCCACTTTGTGATAACAAATTTGGAAACCAATAACTTCCTTAATTTTTTTAAAATTGGATTTAGCTCAAACTTAATCTAATTGGTTTCTCTGAATTTCTTTCTGCTTCTGTTACAACAAACTTGATATCAGATTGGCCTTTACCTTTAAAGATAAATGACCTTTTGTAAAATATATAAATAAAACAAGCCTTCCTCTGTCATTTTAAATTAACTTTGATACATTTGAATCTTGACATATAAAACTGGCTTTAAAGGTTGTTATCATGTTGGTTGTATTTCTCTTAGGTCCTGCCACAGTGTGTTGCAGTACCTTTAGAAGCTGTTGCAGATTGTCTTCAAATACCCCCAACCCTCAACTCCTATGGTTTTGGTCTTCTAAATTGGAAACTCAAAGATCCTAATGGGAAAATAGAACTTGAGTAAGTTACTCTCTACATGGCAGTTGTACTGTGAGGGTTGCTGCTAGATTATTTTATTGCAGATGAACAGGTGTTTGTAATTATCTACCATGCTACTTTTTAATCCAACAAAGCAAGTATTCCCTGCCCAAATCTACAAACATTACTTAACTGGCTTAATTCGGGGGGGGGGGGGGGGGGGGGGGGGGGGGGGGGAATCACTCTCTATAAATTCAGCAGAATGTATAAGAAAATTGTTCACTTTGATATTTTTTCATTTTTTAAAAAGAGTCCTGTAATAATTCTGTAATATTAATTTTATTATGTTTCCATGGCTATAAATTTTGATTGTAAAGGAATCTCAAATTTGCATGGACTGCAATAAAAACTTTACTCCATATAGTCAAAAAAAGATTTATCAGTAAATCAATGAATGAATGACACAGTTTTAATTGAATGAACATATTCTGATAAATAAATGAATAAACAATGTAAACAAAATTACTTGTATTTGAACAAATATACAAATGTTATATTGAAATTTGAGAATGGAGGTATTATGAAAAAGCAGAATTTTAGAAACAGATGTGAGAATTTATTTGTATTTGTTTAATTTTGCCAGGATGAATGTTAACACTAAATTAGGAATTATTTTCACACCAATGTTCATGTCTCCACCTCTCATTGATATTTGTTTTCTTGTACCCCCCCCCCCACCCCCAGCAATTTAGAAACTCTTGTTCAAATCTGTGGCGGGAGTGACGAATCATGGTTCTTCTGCACAGCAACTCAGGTGGAACTGGACTTTGCACCAGCCCTTTGTAGTATCATAGAAGCACAAAAGGTAAAGAAATATTGAAATGAAAATATTTTGTTTTTTTATATAATGTTTGATAATTGACTGAGTTGGGTTAATTTCTTTGTTGCAGGGTTGTCAATTAAATCCTGAAAAGGAGAGAAAGAGATGACATAAACAAAGCAGAAAAGAGAGAGATAGAAAGAGAGGAGCAAGGGGGGGGGGGAGATGGAGAAAGGAGGAAAGAAGGATAGAGAGGGATGGAAAGGGGAGAAGAGAGAGAGAAAGTCCCCAGAAGCGCTTACTTCTTAAGCGCTCTAACGTAAAATGCTCTAAAAAAAGGAAGGTCGGTTGGTCATGGACTGCTTGTGTTTACTTACACTCCACGCATTTTTACGTTTACGTTTTTCTGTCCCACTTCACACCAATAGTTATGTTTTTCTTTGCTATCATTTTCCTTTTATTACACTTTGTTTATTCTTTTATTATCTTCTTTTCCTATTTTTCCTGTTGTTGTTCTTTGGTTTTATCCTTCCCTCATTTTCTCTTACCACATGTTATTTAAAAAAAAAAAATCAAATTTCAACATTAATCCATTTATATTACATAGGCTATATGGATTATTACATAGGCTACATAGATTCGAATCAATGATTGGTCAAAATACCATCACATGACTAGAACTGCAAGGATCGCAATCGTTATATTTTAGTTATATAACGGCTTTATATTGACTGAGGTGACGTCACTCACTGCGTATGAGCTACGTAGTCAGGTGCAAGTACGCGTAGTTTGCATGCAGCGTGTGCTAGCTGTAGTTTTTAGTTATTACATAGGCATTTAATTTTATAACGGAGCTGCAGCAAGCAGTGCGATTTAATCTGTCAGTGCAATACTCTGATGGCAAATCTATATAGAATATAACAATATAACAGATATTGCCTGGTCTATCTCTTTAATAAATAACATGTCATCTTCCCTCTGAAGCTATATTTTCCCCTCGGGACAATATTTTCCCTCAGTGCTGTGCACGCTGATGAAAATATAATCCCTTGGGTAAAATATAACTCCGTTGGGGAAATGAAATGTTATATTAAAACCTCTAGACAGGCAATATCTGTATTCCCCCAATTTATGTGTTTCACTATTTTTTTCTCTTCACCTTCCTGCAACATCACACTCTCTACTGGTTGAAGTACGCGTTTGGATCGTTTTAGTTTACACTGCACATTATAGTGGTTCTAGAGCACTCTAGTGAGGATGAGGAACCACTCCTGAAAACCACATGCCTTATGCGGTCTTCGGGATCGCTTTAAAGTGCTCTTGAGGGGTGCTTCCTATAGAGCCCTTATGTGTCTATACTTACATTGGAGCGTTTTAATGCTGTGAGTGTAAACAGGGACAAAGAATACAGGAATACAGGTGGAGACGTGCTAAAAAAATGGAAAGTAGGCTTTCGAGGAAGAAGAGAAGGACGGGGGGGGGGGGGTGGGAGAGAAAAAAGACAATGAAGAAAGCTCTGACAAATTTGAAATGCAGTTTTATTATTCATGAATGGCAATTTTTGAATGCTTGTATTGTACATTGTATATTATGTATATGTTAAACTTATGCTTGTCCTTCGGTTATGATAAGTCAGAGTATTGCACTGACTGCATTAACTCACACTGCTTGCTGCAACTCGCTATAAAATAACATGCCTACATAATAATAAAAAAATACAGTTTGAATTATGGAAGTTTGATTATGTTGAAAGAAAACACTCCACTTTACCTACATTTAAGTCATTACAGTTGTAATGATTTGACCTTTCAATCCTTTATTTAACTTTTCCTTGCCAGATATTGGTTTCTCCTTGAGGCATGTAAAATGAAAATTTGATGAGAAACCACCATAATTATCGATCAAAGTTTTAGTGATGGAATGAATTTTGGGATCTTTCTGATTGCATTACTGTTTAATATGAAAGTGTTCGGGAATTCATTGTGTATCAAATGCGGAAGAGCAGAAAATGAAAGAGAGAGAGAGAGAGAGAGAGAGAAAGAGAGACAGAGAGGGGGGAAGGGAGGGAGAGATTACTGAAACTTTGAGGGAAATCTGCAAAAATGAAAAAAAAAATTGTACCGAATTAGGTAATTTATAAAGGTTATGTCCAATGTAACATTAATTTTTTTTTATTTGAAGCAGGAATTGAAGAGAAACAGATGACAGAGAGTTTGACAAGAAAATATGAAAAAGGTAGAGGAAATATTTTAATGAATCAAGACAAATTAGTAATTCGATAATTTTCTGTGCCTTTGCCATCAGCTTGCCATTTGACCCCAGATCTGAAAGTTGTTCATGTGTATAAACTTTTTGGCAGGAATTCACAAAGGTAGTTTAGATATAGACCATGGTTTAGGCAAATTTCGTGGTATGAGTGAGCTTGATTCAGGGTGTACATTAAGAAAGGTGCAATAATGAAGCCACGTGTGTGGCAAAGGGCGCTAAATTTGCCCTAGTTGCCATGGTTTAGACCACGGTTTATGTTAACTAATTTAAACAAACTATGCGTAAATTTACATAAACCGTGGTCTAAACCATGGCAACTATTGTGAATTTAGCACCCAAACACGTGCATTCATTATTGGACCTTTCTTAGTGTACACGCTAAATCAAGCGCACTTATACCACAAAATTTGCCTAAACCATGGTCTAAATTTTAACCACTTTTGTGAATTTATGTTTCTATTCTTAAAATTCACATTCCTTAACATTTAACATTAACATTTTTACTTCTCTCATTTTTATAGGCTGTCATTGATGAGGATGTGGACAAAATGATAAGGGAGTTGCAAACTATAGAGGGTGCTACACACAAGATGAAGGATAGTCTAGACCGGATGATGGGTACATCATTATGTTTATTATATTTCATTTTCATGATGAATTATTATTTGATTACCATGTTAGAAAATGATTATAGACAAAGTTGAATCACATTGTTTTTTTTACTCTTTTATTTATTTATTACTTTATTTCTTAATATATCTACTAAGATGTTATACAAACATATGAATCTCTATTTCTTATATGTTGCCTTTTGAAATCTGTTTCTGGTTTTATACATTAACTGAATGAATCTCCCTTACGATCAGCATTCAGAAAGTACAGAGGTTCATATATGAGATTGTGCATATTAGAATTTCACATTGGCAGATCGGAAATAATTCAATTTTGGACACTATCCCATGTGTTGTAACTCATAAAATACTCAGATTTTTAGGAATTTAGGTTGGTCCTGTTATTAGGAGACATCACTAGTGTAGCCCAGGTTTCATTTTAGGGGGATGGTAGTGGGCATCAGAGCAAGCAAATTACATATTGAGTGCATGAAGCATGCTCCTGAACATGCATTCATACAACATTATGCTTGTCAATATATGGACAGCTTTAACCTTTAAGGGAAGATCTACTTCGATTATAAGAGAGAAAATAGATATCATCATATCTCAGTGTACAAAGAAATAGAGACTTTTCCTTAATTACGTCACAGTCAACTGACTAGGTTGCCAATTTGAGATCAAATAAAGGCTCTCTCCCTTTCATTATCTCCCTATCTTTACTTATTTCTTGTATTCATTGGCTTTCTTATATTCTTTCTCTGCTATTGTGTTTTAAAATGTCACACCCTTCCCCATCTATTTCCCCTGATCACTTCAGCTCTATTTCTGTTTCTGTCATTTGGAATCCATTACCACTTTTCTCATTTCATGATATCACACCTCACATCATCTGTGATTGATAACAGGCCAGGAAATTGAACTGTAACATGCATCATTTGTGTTTTTGAGATGGGTCCTCAGACAACAGATGTAATTACAAGTGATAATGAGATAATCCATCATGGTCCCCCTTTCTGCATGCTACATGCATTGCTTTGTTTAAGTGTGTATTAATGGTAAATGGGAAGAGGGTGGGCGAGGGGTTGAAAAAGGGAAGAGTAAGAGAAAGGAGGAAGGGATGGATAGATGGATATAGGAATGAATGTAAGAATGGAAAGTGGGAGGCAAGGAAGAAGGATTGGTTTAAAAAAGGAGGCAGACAGGAAAGGAGAGCAAGATGAGAGAGAGGTATAGTGAGAGAAAAAAAATGAGGGAGGATAGGTGGAAGGAAGAGAGAAAGGGAGGGACATGGACAGAGACAGAATGAGAGACAGAGAGAAGAGTATGAGAAAGACAGGGTTAGAGATGTTGAAAGATAGGTATTTATTTATTTATTTCGTTTTATTTCGGTTTCGGTTTAGGGTGGCCCCGTCAGTAATCAAGTACTGTTTTTCAGGGGGCCCAGTAAACAAATACATACAAGATAACAATCATGACAAACAAAATAAACATAACTAAATACATGAAATAAGATGAAACAACATTTGGTGAAAATAGGAAAGTAGTGAATGAGACTATAAATAATAGTTTGCAACCAGCTTTGAAAGGTAGAGGCAGGGAGAATGGAAACAAGGGAGGAATGGAGGGAGAGATGAGGGATGAACAGAAAAAGAGAAAGAGAAATTGAGAAGAGAGGAAAGAGAACCATCTACAATACAAATATGTGAAACTATTAGTTTATTCATTTTCCCTTTCAAATTTATTTGTGTTGGTGTTGTTCATATTAACATTGCCAATGACTAATATCACATCGCTTTTTAATTTTTTCATACTTACAGATGGTTGCAGACCACATGTTTTCTACAATGTCTTCAGACCATTCCTAGCTGGGTAAGAAAATTGTGATAACAGGAAAGATTGTTTTTTTTTAAGGTATGGATAACAAATGGATCAAATTTAATTGCGCACATTTGATTATTTACAGTATTGATTAGCACCGGAAAAAATATGAAATTTGTTGCTGTTAAAGATTCATTGAAGTTCTTGGTATTATTTCCAGTATGAATTTCTTCCTGTTTGCAAGGAAAAATAGATCAAGTAGATAATACATATACCGGTACTAGATTATTTGAAATGTCAAATCTCAAAGGGTTTTCAAGTCAGTTTATTGTAGAGTCATTTAAAGTGATTACACAATGGTAAAAAGTTTTTGGATATATGATCGAGAATAGAATTCTAAGAAGAATAACATTAAAAATTTGATGATTTTCAATCGAAATCAATGCATTTTGGCTAATTTTCTCATAAAAAGTAACGAGTTGACAAAAAAAGATTGAGTATGAGGTATGACGTAAAAGTGGGTACCCAGCTTCGCGCATTGCAGTTGTGCTGCGCGCTGTACAATATGTATTATACCTTGCGCGCATTTTGCTAGAAGTGCGCGACAAGGTACCCACTTTGACGTCATTTTGACGTAAAAGTGGGTACCCAGTTGAAACTGGGTCACAGCTGAGGGGTCAAAAATATCCTGAAATCTTACCACATTTGGGGGTTTCCTTGGCAACACGACTTCTTAAAAAACTTTAGGCAGATGATTTTCTGCTAAAAAATAAAATCATGCTCTTTTAAATGAACTAACATTGTTTCAGCATTGGGTACGCCCTTTAACAGCCTCTCTCTCTTTCACTGTAGATAATACATCAGATACGATGTATTCTTCTGTGGAACAGGCAGATGTAATGACTCACTTGAAACTGGTGAGATCAAAGCAATATATCTTTCATCTTTTTGATATCATTGACAGTTGGGATGCACCAGCATTTAAGAAGAAGGGACTTAAAGGATTAATCTATGAGGGAGTCAGTGAAGAGCCTCTATTGGTGAGTAGAGATCATCAGTTTCAAATCTTGAATCACTGGCGTCATTTCAGAATTATATTATTTACAAGTTTGCCGCATCCCTTTGAAACGCATGCTAATTGTTGAAGGTAGCAACAGTTTCAGTTGGATGTCGTCAAACTTGTGTTTATGGCAGTTTTGTGACACAATGCTTTGGTTCCATGCAGTTTGTTTTGATTTTCACCTTTTATTTGCTACAAGCTTCAACTGACAGATTCACTGGAATGCCATGAGTGCTGATGTGTGCAATCAGTACACACCAATTCATACAAGTTTGACTCACTATGTTACAAAAACTTTGTATTACATGTATTGCCCATTTCTAGTCCTGAGCAGACAAATGGCAACCATTTTTCATCTTTATATGGCAATTTCATACTAGAAATGTTATTTATTAACTGAGAAAAGACACTTCTTTCTATTTGTGATGTTTATGATGCTTTATATCATTCTTAAAAAGTCATAAATGAATCCTCAATGATCATTCGAATGAAGAGGGAAAGTATCTCTATACTGTATGTAAGCTGAGCAAAAGTTAAATTTAGTAGTTAAAGTGATTACACAATGGTAAACAAAATTTTGATATATGATCGAGAATAGAATTCTAAGAAGAATGACATTAAAAATATGATGATTTTCAATCGAAATCAATGCATTTTGGCTAATTTTCTCATGAAAAGTTATGAGCTGACCAAAAAAAATTGAGTATGAGGTATGACGTAAAAGTGGGTACCCAGCTTCGCGCATTGCAGTTGTGCTACGCGCTAGACTGTACAACATGTATTATACCTTGCGCGCATTTTGCTAGAAGTGCGCGACAAGGTACCAATTTTGACGTCATTTTGACGTCAAAGTGGGTACCCAGTTGAAACTGGGTCACAGCTGAAGGGTCAAAAATATCATGAAATCTGACCACATTTGGGGGTTTCCTTGGCAACAGAGCTTTTTAAAAAACTTTAGACAGATGATTTTCTGCTAATAAAATCATGCTCTTTTAAATGAACTAACATTGTTTCAGCATTGGGTACCCCCTTTAACTTTTGATGATTTTATTTTCTCAGCTTAATTATGATGTATGAGCAGTGATATCACTTCTAGTCAATCTTAAAAAAAACAATTTGCCAGTTTTCATTCCATTTTAGTTCGCATACAAGATACTCTAACCAACTTTTTCTGTAGTATTTATTAGTAACCACTGAGTGGGTGAGACAGAGACCAGGGCCCCATTTCATAAAACTTGTTATTAATAACAAGTTGCAATAACTGTTATAAGCTACTGAAATCCTTGCATCTGATTGGCTTAGAGCAAATTTGTCATAGAAATGTGGCAGTTGTTGCTGATAACAGGTTTTGCAAAATGGGGCCCTGGGGGATGTTTCGCAAAGATCAAACTTAAATCTAGGCAAACTTATGTGTGATTTTGCCAAGTCTGATTCACATTAGTTTGCTAAGTCTGTTTCATGAAGGTCACTCTGTGTGTGAAAGTTACGGATAATTTCGTACATATGCATGATTTGGGCACTTACGCATGATCTTAGGTCAAACTTTAATCTTTGTAAAAACACCCCCTAGATATATGGTATAGAGTAGCCATATCTCTTTGTATCTGTATTTTCTTTCAATTTTTCCTGCACTGAATTTAAAGGGAACTTAAAAAAAAAAAAAAAAATGCTTATATTCATAAGAAGATCATGAAATGCTCATTTTCAAAAGAAGAATATAAGCACTTTATTTTAAAAAGTGCTTAAGATGAATAGGATCCCACTGCCATTCCTTGTTCTTCTCACTGTTGTACATGACTTGTAGCCTGAAGGCATGTCCTTTTTTGTCTATTTGTTGGTGCAGTATACTGGAGGCAGTGCTGCTCAGAGCTCCACACTACCCTGTCTGGATGCCGCCCTTGGTGTAACTCACCAAGAGTCAGAAGGTTTGTTTATGTTCTCTCAGTGAGGATTACTGGGGGCACTGGCGTAGCTAGTATTTCCTTTATGGAGGCAGTAGTGAGCACCCGAAGCATGCGAATTACATATTGAGTGCGTGGAGCGTACTCCCTAGGGGGGAGGGTGCAGGGGGGGGGGGGGGGAGTTGCAAGCTCCGACGTTTCTTTGTCATTGTTCCTTGTCTGCTCTTGCTCTTCCTACGTTCTCTTACCTTTATCTTTTCTCGCTCACTCGTTTTTCCTTTTTTTTTCTTTCCTTTTTTTTTGTTGCTTTTTTGGGGGGTGGGGGGCGACCACCCCATTGCCCCCTGGCTACATGGGTGACTGGGAGAGATTGCTTTGTACGATTGGGACCATATGAATAATCTTGTCTGCAACATGACCTATAGGCACAACATTTTGCGTGGACCTTAAGAACTGCGTAAAGAACCCAAATCCATCATTATTTCTATATGAATCTCTATTTTTCATCAAATATTATAATTTATGAATAATATGAAATTATATGTGTAAATACACATTTTGACTAAACAAGTAATAAAACGCCCAGGAGATGAAATTTTGAAGCTTTAAGTTCTTAATGGATTATAAGAAATATTTCAAAAGAAAAAAAAAATGAAAGTGATTTAATCTTTTATGTATTCTATTGTTTTACAAAGTTCTTTAATTTGAATCTCTTTGTTTTTCAACTTTATTGATAAGTATTTTGTTTTTCTAAGTCTGTTGTCTTGTGAGTGTTATCTGAACCAGTATTAAATTATAACAGATGACAGTTACAGCTTAAAGAAGAATTATAGGTGAAAAACAACAAACATGAGAAAATGCAGTTTTCCATTTGTTTTGTACATGAAGCTCAGAAATTCTCCATGAGGTCACGGAAGGTCACTCGACTTTGTAACAATATGATCAATTTTTTATGAATTCAGTATCATAAGATGGGCAAGACTTGAAAAGAAAAAAATTATAAAGTGGCGTGGAGTGAAATGCCATGGTGTGAATGACATATATTTTTGCTTTTTTGTGGGGGGGGGGGGGCATCATGGCCCCTCAGGGTTAATACTCATCCTCATTTTGCAATATTTTATTATCATGCAGTGTAGATCCAAAGGTTGTAGATAAGTGAAGCATCTTTCATATGTCTAGAATTGCTTTCTGAAAAACAACAACGAACATGAAATTGTCAGTTGTGCAGTATGTCACTTTCTTCTATAATGAATTATTTCAGATAAGCTGTGTAAATCATTCCAGCAGTACATGCCTAAGCCACACAGGGACCTCATAAGAGCTATACAGGAAGGACCATCAATAAAAGAGTTTGGTAAGAATTAAAATTACTGGAGAATATTTTCTACCAGTTAAAGACACATAACAATTAGGCCCGAGTCAGTATGGTCGGTCCAACAGTGCCCGACCGCTGCTGCCGGTCACCGGTGCAGTTCTGTACACACCGGTGCGCCGATGATATACATAAGAAAATGACAGTGTCAAAAGACTTGATTGGCAATATAGCACCATCCTCGGGCGAATAAGCGTACACTTTTTTCACATTACGGCAGCCTCCAGACACCGAACGACGCCGTAGACACCTGTAAATTCAAGCAAGAAATCGTGCATGCTAATCTTACTTCCAGAGTTCCATTTCATTGATTTAAGGTTTGAAACATAATATTGCGTGAAAGCTATAATTCAAAATAAAGAAATTCAATTCTTGAATAAACTGGTTGAATTTCAAAGTCTTTTGACTCTGTCATTTTCTTATGGCACGCACCAGTCAGAAAAAGAACTGGGATGACTAGGCACTAATTACAGTCTGACTGTAGTAGATCCAAAATAAACACTTCATGTGATCACTTTAGCACTCCATGCCGATGCACAATCAGTTGTTAAAATTATGAGATTAATTTTGCTCCTCAATGTTATATTTCTGTTATGTGGAAATTACCTTTATCGTTGTTCTTATGTACATGTATTCTGACTATATACGATATATATTTTTAAAGTGATGAACCTGTCTGTGATGTGAAATGCATGTTTTAGGTTGATTGAAATAACTTAAGGCATATCCTGTATCATATTCAGCACTTGAAAAATGAACTTCAGACATATCCCTTTGCCCTGCCTCTGAGTACACCAGGCAGAAAATATTTCAGTTATGGGTGCATTGAAATCCTTGGCCCCATGTTATAAAGAATTACGATTGATTCAAATCGATCGCAACTTTGAGATTGATTTCAACTGTGTAATTAAGAGATAGGAGTAGAGATCAATCTCAAAGTTGCGATCGATTTGAATCAATCACAACTCTTTATAAGAGCCCTGATAAAGTAAACTACTAATAGAGTCATCAATTTTTTTATACCATGTATTCCAGTCCATAACTGTGGATCAGTCAAAGCCACTGAGTGCTTCAACAACTGCCTCCTGGGAATCAAAGCTTTCAGAGATATGCATCTTCAAATTGTTACGAGGTTAGTTATGAACAAATTGATGTCTCCATGCGGCAGAGTAAAGCTTAGAAATTCAATTCAGTTCAATTCAATTCAATGCTTTTATTGTCCATATCAATGGAAATTTGTTTTGTTTACAGGATCATTAACATAAACAAACAAAATATAACAAGCACAAGCAAAGTATGTGAAACCTGTCAAATTATTACAGACATGTATAACTATATAAACTGCCATAAAGACGCTTGCAGAAAGAAAGGATGAAGAAAAGACAGAAAGAAAAAAAGGAGGGGAAGAATAGAAGAAGAAGAAGAAAGAAGAAGAAGAAGAAGAAGAAGAAGAAGAAGAAGAAGAAGAAGAAGAAGAAGAAGAAAAGAAGAAGAAGGAATAAAGGAGAAGGAGAAATAAAATAAGAAGAAAAAGAAGAAGAAAGATTGTAGGAAGAATAATATGCTCGTTATGATGGAAGTTAAGTAGGAATCATCCTAAGAGAAGATTTTTATCACAGTTTGTTAAAGTAGATATTCATTGATTTTAACAACTGACTTAATTTTCATTATTGTGTAGGCAAAGCTTAGATTGGACAAGTTCGTCAAAATTCAAATCTGAAGTAATTATTATATTATCAACTTCAAAGCACTAAAATACAGCCCCACCATAACACCTGAAGTGCTCTCCAAACGCCGCTTAGATGTGTGATGTCACGGGCAGGATGTTAATTGCACAAGCAGACGATGTCCCATAACATCTTACACATTTTCAGTGCTTGTTTTGTTGTCTTCTCTTCAGTTAGTTCTCTCACTTTACTAGCATCAGTCTAAAAGTTTAATATATTGCTTTTCTCTAAACCCTGTGCATAGTATTATTGGGATGGAAAATGAGGCAATAAAATAATAAAGGTATCAGTAGCTTGTAAACAAAGTAGACGCCATTGCAATTTCAGCTGCATACACGGCAGTATGTTCGGCATTTCAAGAGGGAGCTTATACCGTCCATGCAATTATACAGCAGGTGTTTCAATTTGAAAGTGTGGTTTCTTTGACTGTTCATTATCCTGTATATTTTCCAACAATGAGATTGCAGTATCAGAAGCGGTTTCATTTCCCTTTTAGAATGGTGTGAAATATGGGCACATTTGAATACACTAAATTCTTTATAATTTGAGAATTAATTGCACTGCAATTATGCACATTCTTTATGGGAAATCGTCTGCTTGGACAGGGTTGAACCCATTCGTGACGTCATTAAAACATCGTTATTTTTCTGGCGAATCACTCGTATATCACCAATGCTGGGAGGTGGTTTTATTTGTATTATTTTTTTTAATTACCTGATACGTAGTTTACGTAAAACTGATATGACTGCCATCTGTTAGTTTTCCAGTTTCTAGTGATACATCATTTGCCATATTTGTGATTTTCTTTGAATGTGTACTTTAAATGTGATTGCCTATTTAGGAAGATTTATTTGAAAAACAAAACCAAACCTATGAGGTAAATTTATTTCAGATCGATTCCACAGCTGTTTGCAAGTTTATAATTCCCTTAGCCATTGTCCTTTTAGTGAATGTGTGTGTGTATCCTATAGTTGCTTACTTATTCACCTGTATCTGAAGAGTCTCCCCTGTTTGATAGGAAGGCGATTCCACATTCCAGAATGAATAAATTCAAATTTGTTTTATGATATTTCTTACCTCTTAAGGTACATCATTGCCGCATCACAGAAGAGTAATGTAAACAAGAAATATTTGACACAACATCAGGCAGGAACTGGCGGGTCAGGTGGGTCAATTTTTGCATTTTTTATTCTTGGAATATGCTGTGGTGTAGAATTTTTTTTTTTTTTTTTTTTTTTTTTGGGGGGGGGGAGGTGCTGGACTTGCCCCCACTATCGAATAATGGGTTACAGTCCTGGAATCACTTAGGTTCTAAAAGATTATTATACATTCAATATTCTGATATTAAACTTCCTAAACTTTCATATTGTTGGTCTCATTTTGATGAATCACTTAAGTTCTAAAAGATTATTATACATGTACATTCAATATTCTGATATTAAACTTTGTAAACTTTCATATTGTTGGTCTCATTTTGATGAAAATTTCGTGATTCTGTTCGCTTAGTTTGACCCTTTGCAAAAAGATCATTAAAATTCATTGACTTCACCTCAAGACTAGGGGCTTGCACAGATTATGCACTTTTATTGGGCACAGATTATTTTGTGCCTTTTCCTGGCTACTCTGTTTCATCCACGCCCTATTCTCTTCTTGAAATAACAAAGATTAAGATGTCCAACAGATTTTGTATTTATATCCGATTCATATCCGAACCCCTGGTTCAGAGGCATAATGAGAAAAATACTTGAAAATCAAATAGAAAAAAAAGAACAATACCACTTGGAATCTTTAGCCATATCTCAGAATTGTCCTTTTCTCTCCCAGGTTTCATGATGTTCTTGAAGGGTCTCCGGGATTCCACTGTTGGCACCATGCTGGGTAGAGATCTCAATGAGAACATAACTGACAGTGATGGGGTTACCAAGGCAGTGAATGGCTCCAGCGGCAAGAGCAGTCATCAAGATGATGGATGGGGTGGATGGAAGAGACTCTTTGGATCTCTGACTGTCTGTGCTGTGGTAGCTCTACTCACCATTTTGATAATGTGACACCATTTGCACATTGGGCAAACCTCATTCCTTGGTAGAGTAAAAACTTACCACAGAAAACACTGTTATAACAGGGTAATATTGCTGGTTCCAGTTATTTTGTATTTTCATTTTTTAACCCATATAAAGCAAGAACTTTATATAACATGGAGGGTAATTATTCAAACGAGTCTGTTATAATGAAGTTCCACTGTATCCTCTTCAAGTACAATACTGATATCAATTGTAATGTTATCAGTCAGTACAGTGCTTTAGATTATTATACATAAGAAACAATGCTATTTTAACCCATGTTTAGTGAATTCCAACATAATGTTGATGGTGTCTTCTGCCTAACAATACTTTCCAAATCTTTTTTTTTTTTTCATCATTATTTTCATGTGGCGATTGCGATGTATTCTACTACAATTTTCCAGAGCCCATTTGGAGCTTTCCAGTACTAAATTTCTCACTGCTCTCATTTGAAATTAACACTGGTCTTTTGAACTCTTTTCTGTAGAGAGCATCCAGCTAGTTTCCATTTTACAGACAGTTTTACAGACAGACACAAACACAAGTATTCATTTATACACCTTGATAGAGAGAGGCAGTGTGGATTAAATGCTTTCCTCGTTGATTCAGTCAAGTTTTTACATACCGACAGTAATACGTACATTGAACTTTTTCTTCATAGTCATATTTCTCCATATCTCCAGTTCTTTTGCTCATGTTAGCTCCTTGTGGTTTTCTATTCATTTTCTCACAGCTGTTGCAGTATTCTGAAAGCTGTATTATTTTCCATGTGTGGGAAAATTATGTGAATTGTCATAACATTCTTCAAATTTTCCAGATTGGTTGTTGTGTAGATGTCTCTTGTTGCTTTACGTGAAGGAAACTACAAGTAGCTTTGCTCAGACATAAACCACTGATTTATTGTATTTCAGATTACAATTAACAAACCTCAAAAGATGATGTATCTTTCAGAATACTACCCCTGGGTTTTAACCTTGATCTTGGTGTACTCCTCTTCAAGAAGCTTGAGTAGCTTTTAATATGATCAGTTTTGGTATCCTTATACATGTGTATGTACAGTAGTCATCATTATGTGTTATGTTTACTCAACTGTTTATTAAGTCATGCATGCTTTTTGTGATGAAAAAGAGCCTGAAATTCTTAATATGTTCAGAATGTCTGTTTTCATACATGCTGTACTGTATTTAATACCTGGGCACCGTTTCATGAAAGTTGTCAGCACTGACAAGTTGTCATATGGGGTGTTGCAAGAAAGTTGCAATCGATTGCAAGTTGCAACTGATTGTCACTGGCCAATCAAAATCATTGTTGCATGCATGTCTTCTTAAAAGGGCAGACCCTGAGCCAATCAGAATGGTTGTTTCAAAATTAGCAATTATTTGCAATTGATTGCAACTTTCTTGCAACACCCCATTAGTCTGACAATTTCAGTGAAATCCTTGGTTCTGATTGGCTAAGAAGCACTGGTCACTGACTGTTACTATGGTAATTGTCAGATAATGACAACTTGTCAGTGCTGACAACATTCATGAAACAGTGCCCTGTACTACATTTGCTACCTGTCTTTCACAATGCAATCTCAGTGCTCATATTAGCAATGAAACACAATTCACTCTGGTGCTGAAATCGATCACTAAAGAAATATGTTTATAAGCAAATTGTGTTATATGAGGTATTTTTTTATTGTGATATCATCTGTAGCAGAACATCTACATATTTGAAATGCTATATTTGAATTCATTTTACAGGTTTGTTGTTGTGCAAATATATGAAAAAAGTAATTAGGTATGCTCATGAGGATGGTGATAAATTTGTTGCAGCCAACAAAATGTAAATATATAGAATGCATTTCCTATCATTAATGAAACTTCTGCTTTTTAAAAAATGATTGGCCCAAGGGCATTATTAGAATATAAAAATATCTCCCTATGTAATGTGGGGATGCCTTAATCATCAGAGAAGATCTAAACTATTTAATATGTGGAACTCACAGAAGAGATGTTATAACCTTTTGTGCTTATTCCTTCTGAAAGTGTTCATGCATTATGATGAGAAATCAACAATTTGGAGTGTAATACAGGGTAAAAAATACTTTTTGGGGGGGGGCAATTTTCGCAGCTGAGGGGAGGGCGACTCTGAAGAAAATGGTCGCCCAAAAGAATTGGGTTTTAAGGATTTTAGGGAGCTATTTGAGTTCCAATGAGGGGTAAATCACCCATCGCCCCCGTGTATTTTTTTAACCTGGTGTAATGCATTCAATTTTAAGTTCCTAAGCCTCTGTGAGGGTATTCTTTACTAGACGAAAGTTTAGTTTTTAACTTTGTTTTGTCTCCTGGGAAAAGAAAAATAAGGGAAATACATGTAAAGCATTTTTTTTTGTGACTGTATCACACATAAAGTGTGTTGGTGGCAGTGATTAAAATGGTTGCTGAAAGTGCCTGGAGAAGAGGAGGTTGATGAGCATAGCTTATTACTATAATAATATTTGTTATTATTATTATTATTATTATTGTTAATAGTAGTAGAAGTAGTAGTAGTAGTAGTAGTAGTAGTAGTAGAAGTAGTAGTAGTAGTAGTAGAAGTAGTAGTAGAAGAAGAAATAGTAGTAGCTCATCCAGCCCGAATGGGCCAGATAAGCTTATGCCCTGGCGTCCGGCGTCTGGCGTCCAACGTCCGTCGTCCTTCGTCCGTCCACAATTTCAAAATGCTTCTTCTTTGTCATTTCTCATCCGATTTCAATTCCGTTTGCTCTATATGGTAGCATTAGATGGGGATTTGAAATTTCTACACAAAATTTTAGAATTAATTAAAAATATGCTAATTTATGCATATTAAAAATGCTTCATTTGTTGACCAATTTTTATTTTTATTTTTTGTTTCATCTGGTAGAGCTACATGAGGTACACAGAATGTCTTCACAGAACTTTGTGTCAAATATTATTTATGGTGATTTATGCAGATTGATTCAGAATCACAATTAATTGCTTTTTTTGTCCAATTGTTGACTTCCAGAAAAGTGCTTACACGCATCTCTGATACAGGTCAATGTTTCATTTTAACATGACATTTAACCCTATCTGTAATGGGCACTTCCTTATACGTACATGATACATATCTTACTTAATAATTTCAGTGTCAATTCGTTGAAAATTAAAAATTGTGTGAATTACCTTATCTCAATGCCGGATGAGTGCCACATCACTGATGTGCTCGTTTAATTAGATTTCAGCGATAAAAAATACCTGTTGATTAACTTCACCTTTTGAAAAGATATTCTGCACTAGAGTTTGTCTTTTCTACTAATGTTGCATTTGTATTCTTTTTGTATTACTTTAATTCAAACATGATAGATGAAATACACAAAAATGGGATACTGAGTATTCTGTATATTGTATTTTTAGTGGATGATTAATTTGTTCAACTCTTGCCCTGTCGGCTTGCACATTGCTGTAGACATGTTAATTAAATACATCATAAATTTCTTGAGTCCTTTCTGCTCTCTAAGAAAAATCATCATTAGTTTGGTGAAAATATGAACCGACCAACTGTTGGTTAATACAAATTTGTATGTAAAACGTGTGGAGATTTGTTTAACCATCAGTTGGTGGGTTTATGTAGTAACCTACCCAATGATTTTTAACCAAGTTTTTAAAGATGTGTTATTGCCAGTTTTGGTAAATGGAAATTTTTGTATATGGGTTCTTTATGGTTATGAATTTCTTTCTATCGTGTTTGCTAAGCCAAATGTGTATCTAAAGCATCAAAGCGTTGAAATTGAAAGAAGATTCTATTGGTCCTTGACATTTGTTTGACCTGTACAATATGATTCTGTTTGAATATTTTAAAGTTCCTTTATGTATATTTTGCCAGTTTTACTTTTATAATGTATGTTAAATTAACTCCAAGAACCTTGTAAAGGGAATGTTATTTTAATTCGTAATTGATGTAATTGGTGAATTACATTTATTCATATAAAAGCTATTATGCTTGAGTGGGTAATTGGATTATGTAACTAACAATTCCTTTATAGTAGAAGTAGAAGCTTATCCTCCTGGGGGTGTTTTATAAAGCTGTTTGTAAAGTTACGAATGATTTGAATATGGCAAGCCAAATGGGATTCTCAATCATGATAAATCAGATCAGCTAAAGGTGAAATATGCAGAGTCTGACATAGATCAGCATTACTATCGTTTACAAACATTTTCATTGGGAAATCTATATTTTGCCACAATTTAATTGAGATTAAGGGAAAATGAAGTCAAACTTTGTTAAACATCAGGAAAAACCTTTGGAAACCCGTTTGGCACTTCATATTCAAGTCGTTCGTAAAGTCATTCCTAACTTCATGAACAGCTATATGAAACACCCCCCTGTTTCAAGAATGCCTGACAGAAACCAGAAAATATTCTATTTAAGAACGGTGTGCAGAGATCAGGAGAAATGGTTAATTCCTTTATGAGATATTAATTGGTGGAAGCTGCAATAAATTATTGCTTTATAATATATATTGCCTGTTATAATGAAATGCTTTTCATGTGTCATACATAACTTGATTATTTTGTTTCTTCACACTAAATGCCAGGGACAATTTAGAATACATGAACTTTGTTTTTTAAAAAAGTGTAATGGAATAAGATGGGAATGGAAATGAAAATATAATAGAGTGGAAGGGGGGCAAATGTAGGATTACATCATTAACATTGCTGAACTGGTTACTCTGTATAAAAAGGGTCTTTTTTTTAGCATAATAATATTAAAGGTGACAAAAGTTCATTTTTACAATACTCTTCGCTCTGTCAGGATGTCCTTTCCGTGAGTGAAAGATTTTTGGTCTACCCCATAGGCAGATTTTGTTGCTTGCCAGCAAATTTTGGAGTAAAGAAGAAGAAGAAGAAAAAATACCCCAAAAGAAATCTCAAAGGCTTAGGACCTCTATTCTGCGTGTCAGAAAATTCAGACGTGTCCACCTAACTATCGATCTCCACCTATGGTCTACTCCAACATGCCCAACTCGGACTTTGACAATCCTGCGTACTTCGCCTTGTAGAGCTATGATTGCCGCCGCCATCCTCATCCTTATCACCACAAGCTTCATTTCTTTTTTTTTTTCAATTCAATTCAAAGAAATTTTTTTTTTTCCACTTGACTTGCAGGAGTTAACAATCTTTATGATTCTCCAATTGTGTACAGTTTATACATAGGAACATAATATATTACAATAACATAAATCAAAGAAGGCGGCGAGGTCCCTAAAAGCGAGTGCCTGTGACGGGCTCGCCTGAACAACTTAGCACAAATATTAAAATATATAGGAGAGCAGAGGGGAGAGCGTTTAGATTAAAGAGAAAAGAAGAAGTAGAAGTAGTAGTAGAAGACTGCAACAGTCATGCATGCCAACTGTGACAATGTACTTGTGTAGTTATGATAGTTCCATCAGTCAATAGTTTTGCAGTTTAACTTTGGCCATTGAGGGGGCACTGGCGTGGATTACGGCAGGACTCCGGATTACGGGGGAAGGTGCGCTATGGGGGGGGGGGGGGGGGGGGGGACGCCGGTCTTCCTCGGAAACAAATGTAAATAGAGACAGGATGCAGTAGCAAAACCTGTCGTCTCCTCTTCTTTTCCCTTTTCCATCCCTCCTTTGCTTCACTTTGATAATTATCTCTTCATTTTTTTTATCCCCTCTCCACTCGTCATTCGGGGGGGGGGGGGGCATGTGCGTATGTGCCCCTTTCGCTATTTAGTATTCGGTAATTGAGACCTGCAGGTATATTTGAAATATAAACTGCTTTGCAGTTTGATCAAACGTGTATTCTTTTTTCCTAAACCCCAAAATAATAAATATATACAATTAACCATTCATGGGTCATAATTATTTGCAATTCCACACATGAACACAACTCCTTGCTCTTAACAAACACGTGTAACAAACATGCCCGCGTACGATGCTTGCCTTTCTCTCTCCTTTCTCTCTAGTTCAGTCTCTCGTATCCAATACTATGATGCCCCGTCTTAAACCCACCGCACACTATACGATCCGTCTGCCATCCGATTTTGGAAAAAAAATTGTTACAGCATTTGTTATGAATATTCAGACAAGTAAAATCTTAATGATCACATTTCCCAATAGTCGTATGAATAGTGAAATCGAAATTCAGGGCTATTGTGAGCCTCCCTGCAGGAATATCAGCAAACTTAATTCCGAATCGTAGTGACGTCGTAGCAATCTTGCGATCGGCTACGATTTGAAGCCGATTTGGCCTTTCTTCCGACCAAAAGGTTTGCAGTGAACCAAAATTCGATTTTCCTATTATTATTTCGAACTTCAAATAAGATAATTCTACTTCTTTGAATTTTCATGTTTAATGAAAAATGCCAAAAATTGTTCAAAAATTGGGTCTCAGTCGGATCGTATAGTGGGCGATGGGCTTTACAAAGTGTTGCGATCGATTCGGATCAATCGCAACTTTGAGACTGATCTCAACTCCGATCTCTTACGTACACAGTTGAAATCAATCTCAAAGTTGCGACTGATCCGAATCGGTCGCAACTCCTTGTAAGACGGGGCCCTAGTGTGATTTTTGTATCTATTAGGCCAAATTCTTATCAGGTCTTAACTTTGAAACGAAAATGTTAGGATTGTGCCAACTTTAAGTATTTCTTATACCGCTTCTGGGGGGTGTTTCATAAAGCTGTTCTTAAAGTTACGCATGATTTTACGAACGACTTGAATATGGAGTGCCAAATGGCATGCTCAAAGTTTTTTCTGATGCTTTAACAAAGTGTGACCGCATTTCCCATAACCTCGATTAAACTGTGGCCAAAAACATACTTTGCAATAAAAATGTTTGTAAACAGAAGTAAAATTAATCTATGTCTGCGTATTTCACCTTTAGCTGATGCGATTTGTAATGACGGAGAATCCCATTTAGCTTGCCATATTCAAATCGTTCGTAAAGTCATTCGTAACTTTACGAACAGCTTTATGAAACACCCCCTGGACTATCACGATCACTCCTATATATTCAACGCAAGGATTACAAGCGTAACATACTAAATCAAATGTATTGTGCTTACTCCCTCTCTCTATTTTGTGTCACTCTCTGCCATTCCTATGAGACAACATAAAGTACTGAATGATTCAGACAGTTGATATTTGCGGATTGTTTCATATTTATTATGGGCTGTTGCACCATCTCCTTCTATCTTTAAATTTATTTTTGATTGGGGGTTAGCGGTCATCTTGAAAATTACTTCCAAAATGCAATATCAAATGAAAAAAAAAAAGTATTGTTTTTTTTTTTCAAAGAAATTTTCATCATCTTTACTAACAATTGTTGAAAATTCAGTACTGTTTTCCCGTATTGTTTAAACCTGAATTTATATTTGAGTATTATGTAATTTGGAACGATGGTCACTTCAGGTATCAGTGAGTAATGGTCATATACCGGCAATTTAAAGGAGTATTCCAAATAGGCCAATCAAATCAGTTCGAAAAATGGTAATGTTTCTCTAGGAGTATGAAGGACACTCATCCCTACCTCCCAGCTATCAAAGACCTCTTGGATTTTGAGACATATTATTTTGAATTGAACCGGGACTTGAAAGAAAGGATTTCAGTCTCTTTGAATGAAGAACTGATGAAGGAGAATATATTAAGAGGAAGGAAAAGGGACTCTTTGCTGAAGTATCTAATCGACGTACAGCAGAAGATTCGGGCTTCCTGAACCAGGGTTAGAAATGGCGTTCGAGGTAGCACTGCTGACCAAACTACTCGCAACGCTATCAGGAGAGAGACTGCCGTTGTTTCCGAGAAGGATGGCGGCGGCGCCTTTTTCCAGAGAAAGGACATAAAAACAAATGTGATACAGTATTAGATCTCATTACTTTATTAATAGAGTAGGTCAAATAGTACTTCGAATTCATAATTAGATTTCAGTCTAATCGGTTGATTTCAGCCTAATCCTTGACCCTAAACATTTTCATAGATTCTAATTTTAGCAAGCGACCATGGCAACCAAATTTTGTCAATCCTTCAGTGATGTCCTCCATCATGAAACAACAAAAACAAAACAAAAAAAAAATAAAAAAACTCTCTCGAATTAATTACTCACTTTCTACAGGCCTTCAAAGTTTCAAACCCGCCCATAGTTAACTGATAAGCCCGGGTTAATTTACATCCACACCACGGTCATAAAATTTGCTTGTATTGAGTGACAGATAGCTGCAAACTTGCAGTCCATTTCTCATGATCACATATAAATTGTGATTCAGCTCAGACGACAATTATTTCAAGAAAGGTTATATCAGACAAAGTGATGTAAACCGATCTGATCATTTAATCTCACCTGCAACATGAGGGCATGCCATGCTGGTACCGCTCATGCTTACGTAGCCCCAGTCAGAGCTATAACTAGCACTTCGGATGTCCTGACCCGGGGCAAAGATGTCAACACAGGAGCCATAGTTGGAGAAATAGGGTCTCGAGTCATCACTGGAAGTAGCGCCAACGGTGATAGCCTTTAAGAGTGAGTTGTGCGGGATGATATAAAACACGATATGCCAATAAAACACGATATGCCATGATCCTGATGATACTGGACAATTTTGTAATATTGGTTGAACAACCACAAACAACCACCCAGCAGCAACATCAACAATAACAGCAACAACAATTTCGTATAATCGAAATTGAAATACTTAGGCCTATATTGAGTTTGTATTTGTTTATTTAATGATTATTATCCAGTGGTACTGAGAAATATTATAGGCTGCCTAATTAAAGTAACTAAAGAAATAATGATAGTGTGATATTGTTTTCAAAACCACACCCGAGGCCGACAGCCCATAAAACCTTCCGTAAAACACACGACCACAAAAAGCATGAAGGATAACATAGATCACATTAACTTACATCCTCGGCAGAAGCGGGGGAATAATCGCATGCATCACTGTAGCTGTTACCAGCTGCAGCAACAACAACAACACCGGCATTGTGGGCCGAGGCGACGGCGTTGTTGAGGCTCCATGAGACTCCACCTCCGATGGACATTGAAGCAATCCTCCTACTCCTACTAGTGTCATCCGCGACGGCGTTGAGTCCTATAAATGAATACATATCACAGTAAAATATCTTGATATCTTGGTGTAATGATTTGCCTTGATTCGGTTGAATGCAATTTAAATGAATCTAAGCTGCTGCATATGGGCATGAAACTTGAATCTTCAAAACAGTAGCGTACGTGCTACAAAGTACATGTACATGTAGATCAGTTTGATTTGATACTTCTTCCTAGCAGTATTGTTTCCAAAGTTTCGAGAGAATCCGAAACCGGGATCCGAAAGCAGAGGCGTCGATCCATTTTTCGGAGGGGGGGGGGGGGGGGGGGGGGGCAAGACGACCAAGCGGAGATGAACCCCCAGCTACTATTTGTAAACACACACACACACACACACACACACACACACACACACACCCTCACATATATAACATAGGCCTATATCAACGTGAAGCATTTTCAAATCGGGGAAATTAAGCAACTTGCTATGTGAACCATCCTGCTTTTTTTTTTTTAATTTTGCGAGCGAGCGAAGCGAGTGAGCAAAAAATAACAAATTTCTTGTTATGAGAGAAGGGTTTAGTTATCATATAGACATAAATGATACCTGATATATATGTATATGGTTACCTCGCTGCCAGATATGAACTCTATTTTGTCACATCGCTGGTACATTGTTGCTGCCCCCAAACCACTCTGTTTTTTAAATATTACGAGCGAGCGAAGCGAGTGAGGAAGCACACACTGTTTTTCATGGTAGATGTAGTAAACCCTTCGGCAAATTATGCTGTGAGCCAATGAAACATCTACATTATCTATTCGGTCTCATCTCACCGAATTCGTTTGCTTTTCAAAACCATTAATATGAAACGAGCGAGCGCAGCGAGCGAGGAAAAATATACCCTTTTCCATATGATAGAAGTGTTATTTCGTCATCATGAAAATGTTATAAAAATGTGATATGCGCTATACAAGAACGGAATATTATTATTATCATCATCATCATCATCAGAATACACCATAAACCTGTCATGCCTGTATGATATCTAAATAATACATCCGATCACCTGTGTGCCGAATATGACACTGTTTTAGCTACCTCGCTTGCAGTCCGAATCCATTCTCCTTCTACCATAGCGAGCAAAGTCAACAACCGATCCCGGCAAAATTTCGTCCCAAAATCTTTGTCAACCCCCTTGCTGCCCAAATATAATGATACTTTGGAATCTCGCTGCTATAATAAGCTACTTGCTGCCCGAATTCATCTTGTATCTAGCTTTTACCAGCAAGAGTAGCGAGCGAGTTAATGAAAAATATGTTTTTGTTTTCCGTTTTTTTTTTATCCAGGCAGTTATCTCCTGAAATTTTATGTATTTTTAGGTCAACTGGCCGCTCGATTTCTAGGAGTGATATCTTGTTTGGTTATATTACTTCCTATGAGTAGAAGAATAGTATAACATTAGATAAAAACACAAGACGCAAACCGATTTCCTTTCATAAGAATAGTAATTATCATGGGCAAAGGTTAAGATACAATAAATGCGAGAGAGCGAAGCGAGCGAGCGCTTCCCAGTGTCCCATATTTTTTTCTTTTTTGTTGTTTTACGCTTTCATTTCACTTCCTTCCTTCCTTTTCCTTTCTTTTCTCTTTCTTTTTTATTTTTCCTTTTTTCTTTTTTTTTTTTTTTTTTGGGGGGGGGGGGGGGGTTGGGAAATTATTGGGGGGGGGCAAAATGATATCTTTGCCCCCGAAATTTTCTTGGGGGGGGGAACTGCCCCCCTGCCACCCCAGGATCGACGCCTCTGTCCGAAAGACATCCATGGAGGTATACAGGATCTTGTAAAAAGGCGGGGGAGCATTGCCCCAAAATTCTTAGAAGCCGCCTCCGAATAGTCATGTTGTGCCCCCATCCATCTTCAAGTCCATATCGGGTTATGCGTATGGACACAATATTTCGTCCACTGCAAAGTATATAGCTTACCACTTAAAAAAAGCCCCCCCCCCCCTAATGATCACTATGTGCAGTGATATAGCCCAGAATTTTACTGTTTCATTCTTGTATACTGACAGCAACTGATAGTACATTTGTTTCCATTAATGGCATTCAATTGTAATTTTGTCTTGTAGTCAGGTATAATCAGAATAGGGAAGAACGGACAACATAATGGCAGTGGCACTAACACTGCCACACAAAAATAAGACCAACCTTCTGATAAAAAATATTGTGAGGAAATTTCCCTTTACTTCAAAGTGAGAATGTATTAATACCAGCAATGATGTTGGAGTAAGCCCCAGATCCAGAGCAGGACATTACACGAACACTGAAGATATTGGCGTTGGAGGCAACTCCACTGTTGCTTCCTGCGGCTGTACCGGCACAGTGAGTTCCGTGGCTGTGGCAATCACTACCCTAAAATGAAAGAGAAGGAAATGGGAAGGGGGTGAAAGTAAGTGCATGCACTCTTATTCATATTAAAAATAATGGCGGATCAAGTAGATGATTGAGCCGGACAAGCACACCGCCCCCTTTCACAAGGCCGAAAAAATCTAAACTACTATTTATTAGGACGTGAGAGTCCTCTCTAGATTAGAACATAAATATTTCGAAATTGACAGGGTAAGCCTGTAAATCCTTTCAGCCTAGATTACTTTCGGCTGTTCAGGTCCCCTTCCCCTTTATCAATTTCAGCATACGCTACCTTACATTACAAAATTATGTATAAAAAGAATCCCACTTACCTCTTGGCTCTTAATTCTTAGACATCTTTCTGAAATCTAGAAATTTTCTTACTCTAGAGAAGTAATGATAGATATTCATCATAGTCTGGAAAATTTCCAGGTATTTACCTTTTAAACATAATAACATTGATGACAAAATAAGTGACTGCGTTGTATCACACAGATTTTGATAAAGGTCCACATATAACAGGCTACATGTACTCATGACACAAAACAAACGTGTCAGTCAAAACAAGCTGTAAAAATCAACCTACATCACTTCCTTCGTAATCGTAGAACAGCTCTGCACGACCACCGAATTCATTGTGGCTGTAACGGATTCCAGTATCAATGATGTAAACATTCGCGTTAGATCCGTCACCTGCATTATAATTAAGGTAAGTCAGTGTGAAAGGAGCAAGTCAGAACAACACAGTTTAATTCCAAGTTTGAATAATTTTACCATAACGCAAAAAAATCATCAAAGATGTGTGGCTACTTTGACGCGCTGCCAGATAATTACCATGGTTGTTGCAGCTGCAGCTGTTGCTACTGAATGTATTTCGAGAAATGGCGCTTTGACATTTATCGTCATCATCAACATCATCATCATCGTCGTCGTCATCATCATCATCTATAGCATCGTTATCATCTTCATTATTACCATTATTTATTTATGTTTGGCAAGCTGTATTTTTGGCAACTTTTGAATCTAAATTTATTTAACTTTCCTCCCTTTTCGGCACTGTTTCTTCGTATGCTCGATATCTGTCGATATCTCAAGTAAGTATTTTTATTTTAGGCTCAATGCACATGAGGCATTTAAGAATTGCGCCATACAATAACATTTAAGCAAACAATTTGTGCAAATTCTAGCCGCAGAGGCAATTCCCTTAGGTCAGGGTACGAGGGCCTAGTGCAAGGTTTCGGATGTGTTTTAAAATCCACATCTGACGTAGAATAATCTATACAAGTATATAAAGAATAAATATTGCGCGACAACTCCATGCGCAACCGTCACTATCTCTGGTGGTCTATTATTCACCGCTCATTTCGGCATGAATTCCAGTGAATTGAATTGTGAACAATTAGTTGGAGTAATCAGCAGTAGTGAAATTGCGCTTCGTGGTTTTAGGATTTGGGCAGTTCCAGGACACTGGATTTCGGACGATTTTTGCAACTTCGAAAGATCATGAAGATAAAACCACTTTATTATGCGTAAATGATAAGCTGCAATCACGCAAAAGTAATCCTTGATCATTAGCAGTGAAAGTTTAAGTCCATTTCAGCACATTCTGTGGTAGTTACGGCATGCTATGTTTTCGTTACGGGCATTACATTGGACAAGATATGCAATGTCCGTAACGAAACATAACATGCCATAGCTACCACATCCTGTACTGAAATGGACTGAAACTTTCACTATTTATAATCAAGGGTGTTTTGTGCATGATTCCATCATATGAGTTCCGAATAAAAAAAGTGGTTTATCTTAATGACCTTTTGAAGTTGCAAAAGTGTAATGTCCGTAACGCATGGAACTGCCCATTTACCAATTAAGGTGCATATGGAACTATAGCTTACCGTTGATGTTGATCCGACCATCCGAGCCGGATTCTTGGTCGATGCGGTCAAGGCCCCAGTAATTAGAAGCATCTCGGTTATCAAGAACAGTAGCAAGCCCGTCTTCTTCGACAAACTTAACTCCACTCAAACCACGAACCTATAGACCAAAATAATGTTAAGTAAAAGTATTTCTCATTCACACCGCTAAGACCGACTCCACAGCGATACAAAACCGACAGATTCTTGGCCATTTGGGAAAATACAATTTTTGGTTCGGTCTGTTCTCGGTATACTCCGTTCTACTCATTCGCCATTCGGGACAATGCAATTTTTGATTCGTTCTGTTCTCGGTATACTCCGTTCTACTCATTCGCCATTCGGGACAATGCAATTTTTGATTCGTTCTGTTCTCGGTATACTCCGTTCTACTCATTCGCCATTCGGGACAATGCAATTTATGGTTCCTTCTGTTCTCGGTATACTCCGTTCTACTCATTCGCCATTCGGGACAATGCATTTTATGGTTCCTTCTGTTCTCGGTATACTCCGTTCTACTCATTCGCCATTCGGGACAATGCAATTTTTGATTCGGTCTGTTCTCGGTATACTCCAGATCTTCTCACTTGAAACTTCTAACACCCAGGGTGCATACGAGATACTATGGAGAACGTGCTTTTAGCACCTTGCACCAACTAAACTGTGTAATTCTCTCTCCTCCCCCCCCCCCCCATTTCGTGATGCACCTTCTGTTAAAGTTTTAAGACTAAAGGCTTACCTTTTCTCCTACCTCAAATAATCATGTACTCCTATCGCTTCTGTTTTGCTGTTTAATGCAATGCGGTGTAATGTCATTCTATATGATTAGGATTGTAGGATAACTTTATTTAAGTTGAATGTAGTGTATTTTTTTAGTTTAGTGAAGTGTAAATTTAATAAGGTAATGTATTCTTGTATAGTAATGTATATAGTTATTTTTTCATCATTTTGTAAAGCACTTAGAGATGGCAAAATATGATGCGCTATATAAGCAATATATTTTTTAATGAAGTTCTCCATAACAAGGGTAAAATACACAGCGATAACCAAGTCGTGTATTAGGTCGAAATGTTTGTTTCTTGGTGACTGTTGGTATACGTTGATCGGTCTATGTCTGAGGCAAACGAAAGATTGATTTCCTCACATTCGAGATTCTGATTGTGAAAGTTATCAGAATGCCCCTAAATATCGCACTCTAAGAAAGAAAGGTTCAAGTTTGCACCCCAAATGTTACAATAGCAGCACCTTTTGGGGTGTGCTCTTGCACCCTACATTAAAAAAGGTGCAAAGATGCACCCTTCTGTACTTGTTTGCACCTGGAAATGCCCATCTGCACCCTTAATCATGTTAATGGTGCATTTAGGGTGCAGCAATTTTTGCATAAAAAAGAGTGCGAATTTGTACCTTCTCTAAGGGTATACCTCTGCACCCTTAAGAGTCCAAAATGCTGCTCACTGCCACTGCACCCTTAATGGGTACAAAGTTGCACCCATAAAGGAGTCCCAGGTGTTACATTTGAAGGGTGCAAAATTGAACCTTTTTTAAAACTTATTGTGCGCGCTGTCAATCTATCCTCCAAGATCTATTTTATGAAATACCGCGTTCTCCACTGGAAATTCGATGTGACCGTCTCGCAAAACTTATAATAAAACCGGGCCTTAAATCACAAATCTACCTGCCCTAAAGTTAAAATACTGAACATTCCCTAAATTCAACATGCCTAGTCACCCTCTGTAACAGGGGTTGACTATCGCCTCACCAAATAATGTACATGACCTTCAAAACCGATTTTTTTTTTTCTGTTCGAGGCATCACAACACCGACGTATGTTTAGGGAAAAAGGTTTTCAAAATATAAAGCTGTAATCATTAAAAATGAATATTGCGGTGTTTATATTGCCTACCTTTTCAAGAAAATCATCATCGAGTGTGAGAACGACAGCGTTGATGATGCCCTGGATGGTGTTGCGGACGATCCCATTCTTCATGGTGACTGCAAAGTCGGCCACGTTGACGTCATCCTGCAGTAACATTCAAGGCCCGTGCACAGAGGCATTAGTTCAGTTGCGCCATTTAAGAATATTTTGATTAGGTATGTAATACCAACTCCTGAGTATTATTGCAGATTACTTAATATGTGAATGATGGAGAATTAAACTAAGCAAATCAATTTTTCAACTCACCTCAAGATTAACGATGTACTGTCCTGGAATGTTCGGCTCCACTTTGTAGAGAGGTGCAAGACGGCACTGAGCCACGGCAGCAAAGAGAAGGACAAGGAGAGCTCGCATCTTGGTTTAGTAGTTTGTCTCTAGAGAATATATATTTTTGGTTAACAATGGTAAAGTTGTGAAAATGAAGTTAAGGTTTACATCTGACTAATTTTTAACTCTTGATAACCCTAACTCCAAGCCCCTACATACTAAAGGGGCATTCCAGCGGACCGTTGGTCTCGTAAATCTTGATAAAGAAAGTTTCTAGAAGGTTCGCTAGTTATGAGACCGATACTGTCGATTTGTTAGTTGTAGGGAGGTGGGGGGGGGGGGGGAGAAAATAGCTACAACTAGATACTTGATGTATACAATAATAAGTAGACACAGGAGTAACAAAAGAATAAGACAAGGAACCAAACATAAGATTTATACAGTCTTCGTCTTGGGGATTTAAACACGTATTAACTAAATCAAGGTGATTTGCCAACTTCCTTAAGTTTATCAAAAAATGTTCACGGCTACACCAACAGACAATCTTCATATTTCAAAAGTTTACACCTTCTAAAAATTAAACAGTAAACCATTCTTTATACATTGGCCCCATTTCTGGCAGATTTTATATCATCATTGATATTTCCCTGCTCATAGTGATAATGTAAAGTGAAAGCATTATAAAGTTATTTCGTGTTGTTATGAAATGAAATGGAAAGAACAATATCAAAATGTTAGTTTCCAAACAAGCAGTAAAGGAAAAGACTGGAGATGCAGATAATGAAACTTACAGACATCTTATTGCCTACACAAGAATCATAGCCGAAATGGCCGATCTGTATATAATGATAACCCGACTTAAGACAATAAGACAATAGAGGAATTTCTTTCCTGAAATTCCAGATATAAAGAACAGAAAGGAGTATTTAGAAGTTAAGTTGAGATATACCATGTCACTGCAAAATGCCAAGAACAATGACGTCATCCTGCACCTTACGATCCGACACACTGGGAGTTTTAAATGGGAGATGAAAATTGAGAAATGACCGTTTATGGCTCCGAAAAGTAAAAAATTGTAAAATATTTATAACATGGTTCTGTAGGATTAACAGAGTGAGAAAAGACCCAATTGTTTTGGGTGACTGATGAAAGACTAGTCATAAGTCTCCACCCGAAGCCGATTGGGCATTTTCTACTTTTAAAGGGCTCGTCTTTCCCTACAATTCAGCCGTTTTACCATATCACCTTTTCAAAATGATCAGATTTACCCCCAAACCTGGTGGAATCGGATCGTCAGGTGTGTGATGAGTCTCCATCGACTTGTCAGCTTACCGTGCTTCCAAAGAGATGTGATCTATGAGGAAATTGATGGGATATGCTCGTATCGTTCTTCCTTTATAGAAGATGGATCTATAGATTGCCCAATATGGGATACGGCCACATGTTCTTCTTTGCATATTGCATGTTATCAAACATTGATATCATATCTTTAACTTGAATAGATTGGCATGACTATTTTTTAGGGTTATTGAAAGCTGAAAATGATAAGATGAAGTCTCGTGCATGGTTGTATCACTGACTGCAAGAACGGCGTGTTTATTTTTTGATGCCATCTTCTTGTATTCTCACGTCGGCACTTGTGATAAGGACAAGAAACTTTTTTCTGGTACCAATCAGGAATATCTTTGCCATTCTGCTATATCCCTGCCCCTTCTCCGTGCTGCGAAAAGGGTGGTGTTAGATATTACACCACGGGCATCAAATAACACCAGCCCGGCGTCAATAGAGGACCACACCATCTGGTGTTGAAGTTACACCGTCACTGGTCTTAAGATACCTAACACACATGGGTGTTAAAATATACCAGCACCAGCGCCAGTGGTTCAACACTTCAGAGTGTGTTAAGACGTTGACATCATTTTGGTGTCACTCCAATTTGGTGACACCCCAATACACCCCAAAACACCAGTGACCTTGTAACTTCAACACCCAGGAGTGTTAGTTAAAAATTTTAAAATCTACATCATTTCCACGGTGGTATGGTGCTCAAGCATTCGACGAATTTCGTTCTGTACATTATTTTCCTCTTTTACTTCACCTGGAATGAAGAATAACTATTGCCAAATGACATTAGCACGTCGGTGGGGATTTGATCATGGTAACTTTTGCTTCAAGTTTGTGACCCATCTACTAAACCACGGCATCTGTAGAAGAAGGAGAACAGAGAGATAGCAATATGGCTGAGATATTCCCGGCTGGTGTAAGAAGTTTCTTAATCTCATCATCAGTTATAACCCCGCCTTAACAAAGTTTCTTAACCTGTATAGTTAACGTCAGCATCAGATATGCGTGGGAAGTTGAGAAGACAGAATGAAAATAAATACACATCACACGTTCTCGTCGTGTCGGCGGGATGTCATGGCAGCTACCACAACAGGTGCTCAAGCATTCAACGAATATCTTTCTGTACATTGTATTATTTTGTTATTTCACCCGAAATAAAGAGTAGCTGTGTAGATAATATTTCCAAATGGCGTTATTGCGTAGGTGGGGATTTGAACACGGCACCTTGTGTTTCAGGTTTGTGACTCACCTAATACGTACACCACGACATCTTTAGAAGAAGGAGGAGGAAAAGCAGAGAGATAACAATATTTTAAGGATATTCCCTGAAGGTGTACATGGTGTAACGAGTTTCTTAACCCCATCATCAGTGATACCCTCACCTAAACAAAGTTTCTTAACCTGTATACAGCTCAGCATCAGATATGGGTAAAAAGTCAGGAAGTTTGCATGAATAAAAATTAATTGTTACTAACCCCCCCCCCCCCCCCGCTGACAACTTCGTGTCATGGGGGGGGGGGGACTTAGAAGCCATACAAAGTTGTACAACTTTTGATTTTTATAAAGTTCATAATAAGCAAAATTTGTATTGTGTAATGAATTTGATATTATGCTTATATACTTCAGTATTCAAGATACTATCATCATGATGATCATAGTCATCGATATCATCACCATCACTGACCATCATAACTGTTATTAACACCATCATCAGTTTTTATAAAGGCCTGTCCATCTCCAATAAAAAGGGAAAGGGTCACTGACCCGGGCCATGTAAGAAGCCTTGAACAGGTTTAAAAAGGGCCATTTTTTCATGGGTCAAAAAGAGTACATTTGAGAGCTAAGAAAAGTATAGGGCACTCTGTTCTGCCCCCCTCCTGCTGGAGCACCGCCTCTGGTTAGAGCATACTCCATTCATCATCACTATATCATCATCATCATCATCATCATCATCATCATCATCATCATCGTCGTCGTCATCGTCGCATTTTTGTCACTATCGTCCCCATCATCACCATCATTACCATCTCCATCATCAGTCATGTATGGTTATTTACATTCAAGGCTCCTACACTGTACGCAGCATGCCATGCTTTTTCATTTTTAAAGACCTTTTAACTGTGCATTCATGTTGTCTTTGCATGTGGATGTGTATATGTGTATGGGCAGAAGACAGTATAGTGGTGGATCATTTGACAATGTTTGATGTATGATTGTTAGATAGGGGTCTTTCCTTACTTAAATCTCCATTTTACTTATTTAACCCTTTGTACATACATTGGTGTATGATGACTGCATTTACTGCATACGATTTAGATACGTTTCCATTTTATTCTAATAGCAGGCAGTGTGACTTACAGCAGGAGTTCAAACCAAATAATGCAGCATTGATACTGACATTGATTTTGATGAGCTTAATTCTTGGTCTTTTTATGAAATATCTGATTCTGATATAAATAATTCATTCCTTCAAGTTGGTGTTGCTGATCCTGATTTTTTTTTTTGTTGAGGAATGCTACTACCTGTGTCTTGATAAAATACAACAAGAAAATACATTTTTATATATTATGGATGACATGAACGCAAATTCATTGCAACTATAAATGCATAAATGAATATGTTGACATTACAGTAATTCATTACAGCCGGTGATGGAAAAACGAACATCTATTATTATCATTATATTCGTAGAAAGGGTTTACGGTTCACCATGTGGTAAGTCCTAAAGGACTGTAGATAAAGTGGATAGAGATGGAGGTGAAATAGAGAGGCGAGAAAGTAGGAAAGTTGGAGGGCAGAGTATCTTTCGAAAACTGGGTGAAGTCCTAAAGAGGACTGTAAACCAGAAGAGGTGAGAGGATTGAGTTGGTGAAGAGATGAGGAGGCTTGAGTCGGCGAGAGGTAAGAAGACTTGACATGCTTGAGGCGGGTGGAGAAGGAGAGAAGACTCGACGTTTCGGGCAGCTTGACTGTCTGTCTTCAGGCATGTCAGGAGTGAAGACGGACAGTCTTATACGAATATCCGTACCACCATGCAAACCTTCAAACATCATCTATCATTATATTATTATTATTATTATTATTATTATTATTATTATTATTATTATTATTATTATTATTATTATTATTATTTCCTTTATCCACAACTTGATGTTCTGTTGGTATATTAAACAGCAACCGGACTTCTTCCAGAAATCTAGGGTTATTATTATTATTATTATTATTATCATTATTATTATTATCATTATTATTATTGTTATTATTATCATTATTTTTATTATTATTGTTATTATTATTATCATTACTATTATTATTATCATTATTTTAAATATTTTTATTATTATTATTATTATTATTATTATTATTATTATTATTATCATTATTATTATCATCATTATTTTTAATATATTTATTATTATTATTATTATTATTATTATTATTATTATTATTATTATTATTATTATTATCATTGTTATTATTATTATTATTATTATTGTTGCTGTCATTATCATTATTATTATTATTATTATTATTATAATTGTTATTATTATATACCTAAAACAGACCAGAGGGCAAATAGAAACGATAAAATCATGAAAGTTGTTATTTAAACCGATACTTAATTAACACCATTTTAAAATCTAAATTATTTCCCTGGTGTCAGGGCAGCGACCGCAATACGTAGGTGCTCAAGCATTCGATGAATTTTATTCTGTACATTGCACTCTTTAACTTTATCTGGAATGAAGAGTAGCAATGTAGATTATATTGCCGAATTACATTTATCATGTGTCGGTAGAGATTCGATCACGATACCTTTTGCTTCAAGTTTGTGACCCATCAACTAAACCCAACATCTTTAGAAGAAGGAGGAGAAGAACGGAGAGATATGGCAGAGACATTTCCGGCTGGTGTAAGAAGTTTCTTAACCTCATCATCAGTTATAACCCCGCCTTAACAAAGTTTCTTAACCTGTACAGTGTACACCTCAACATCAGATATGCGTGGGAAGTCGAGAAGATGGCCTGAAAATAAATACACAAATCTCGTCGTATTTGCGTGGGGGGGGGGGGGGGAAGGGCTGAAAAGACGTACAAAACAGTTAAAAGAAATACAGTCCATTATAATTATCATTACATCTTTACCATTACTTCGTTTGAATTTTGTGATGAAAGTATTTATACACTTTTGCTTTCATAAAATTTCCTAAAAAGCCAAAGTTTTATACTGAGTAATTAATTTTTATGAACACATTTTATTATGCTTACTTCCATGACATAGTTTTCAAGATACTATTAGTATCTATCATGATCATGATCATAATCAGTCATCATCACCATCGCCATCGGAACTGTCACTAACACCATTATCAGTTTTATCAACACCATCCTCAATAAAAAGGGAAAGGGCATTAATCTGGTGTAAAATGCTGAGGTATCTGATCCACGTTAAAAACGTTTTGAAGAAGATGATGATGATGACTTATGCGTGGTATAAGGAGGTTGTACGCTGAAGAACGTGGGTAATCGTCAAACAATAAACCATTTCAAGATGAGGCAAACGCTATCGTTTCTGGCAATAAGAAGGGTATTAAATGGAAAGGGAGATGGAACCATTAAGAGGAACAGAAAATGGAACTCTTTGTTGAATCTTCTCATCGACGAACAAAAAATGGTTTGAAGATGAAAATGTTCTTACTTCAGGTAAACGGAGGAGGGGGAAAGGAGATGCTACTCTTTCCTGAATTGGAATTGACATGCATTAAATGGGGTGAAAATAAAATAATTACGCATTTGTTTTGGGAAAAATGAGGGTGATGACAGTGATATATAAAGATGTTTTTTGTAATCATTTACAATTATCAGTTTCACCGTTGGGGGAATTTGATCACGGTACCTTGTGCTTTAAAGCCAGAGCGAACTGGCACCCTTGTATAGGATTTTGAAATAGCGCCCTCTCAGTCCTAAACTAATGATTTTGTCCCCTCTTTTGCTCCCAGCATGCTCTATTCTAATCAACGAGAGCTTTATTTCTTTGAGTAACATCTGTTAAAATGTATTTGTATTCGTACTAAGGAAATTCACGAGAAGCCACAAAAGGATATAATGTTTCTAATAGTCTCTGGTTTGGAGTAGCCGTAAGTTGGCGCTATTGTAAATACATCATAATAAGGGTCAGTTCACTGTTGCTTTAAGTCTGTGACCCATCTACCATTTAACCACGACATCTTTAGAAGAAGAAGGGGAAGAAGCAAGAGATAGCAATATGGTAGAGATATTCCCGGCTGGTTCCAAAAGGTTTTTTAACCTCATCATAACCTCACCTTTACAAAGTTTCTTAACCGGTAAGCCTCAGCATCAGATATGCGTGGGAAGTCGAGAAGATGGCATGAAAATAAATACACACATAACACGTTCTCGTCGACGTTTCGGCGGGATGTCATGGCAGCTACCACAATAGATGCTCAACACTGCAAACACGGTGTTAAATTAACACCACTGGTGTTTATATAGGACATCTCTGATGATGGTGTTGCCCTATATAAACACCAGTGGTGTTGATTTAACACCACCGTTTTTGCAGTGAAGCATTCAACAAATTTCTTTGTGTACATGCTACTTCTTTTCTTTTTTTAAATTGTCACCCGAAATACAGAGTAGATGATGTGTAGATAATATTGCCAAATGGCATTATTGCGTCGGTGGGGATTTGAACACGGTACCTTGTGTTTCAGGTTTGTGACTCACCACGACATCTTTAGAAGAAGGAGGAGGAGAAGCACAGAGGTAGCAATATGGTCAGATGGTAGAGATATTCCAGGCTGGTGTAAGAAGTTTCTTAACCTCATCATAACCTCACCGTAACAAAGTTTCTTAACCTGTTAGCCTCAGCATCAGACATGCGTGGGAAGTCAAGAAAATTGCATGAAAATATATCTTCTTGTCAGAGGAGGGGGGGGGGGGGGGGGTAGTGGTGAGAGGGCGTACAAATTGTTCAACTTTTGCTTTTTATAAAACCCCTAAAAACAAAATTAATTGTGTAATGAATTTGATGAACACATTTTATATGCTTACTTCCATTTCATAGTTTTCAAGATAGCAGCTATCATCATGATCATCACCATCGCCATCATCATCTTCACCATACTGCATACTGCATCATCACTTTTATCAACACCATTCTCAATAAAAAAGAAAGGGTCACTAATCCTGTGTTAAAGGGGTCAGTAGCGACAAAGGGCACTTACTAAAAGGTAAAAGGGAAGGTATTAAAAAAGGAAAGTTGTTAAAAGAAGAAAACAAACAGGGTATTTAAGAAGAAATAGGGGACACTGAACAGGTTTGAAAAGAGTCATTTTTCGTGGGCAAGAAGGGTATTTTTTTGGTGCCTGGAAAAGTATGGGGCACTGTGTCCCCTGCCCACCCCCCCCCCCCCCCCGAGCGCTTCCCCTGGTTAGAGTGTATTTTCATACATCTCTTTGAAGTACAGTTAGCTGACCACTTAACTGAAATCCATCCAACACCTCACCATCCGATTCAGAGGTTGGGGGGTAAATTTGAATAATTGAAAAGGTGGAATGTTCCTATATGAGGTTCCGAATCGTCAACAGCACTAGTAAATCGAGTACTATTATCACGACTAGGGTAAACCAGGCCTTCCAGTCGAAGAAATCGCAGATCAGCTTGCGAGTAGATCAGCTTGCCCGGTTTTCTGACTGGTCTTACATAAACCCGAATAGGATCCGATTGGCTCTTTCATAATACTGAAAGTCTGATATATTTGAATCGTATTTTTTCCGACTTGAAAAGAGTAGAAAATACTTACCATTCTTGACTATTTTTGTTATTTCAGTGACACAAGTTATGATTCTTGAATATTCGAGAGCGGAGGGTTTTAAGACAAATAATTCAGTTATAATGTACACAGCATTTTTGCCATTACTGACACTCCATAAACCATTTTGCTAATATGAACAATTTCCTCATTGAATCTCATGCTGTCATTCAAGTTACTTGTAAATGCAATGTAATATAGATTAACACTAACACCACTGATAAGGTATTCTGCAAAATCTGCAAAATCCTCTTCGGAATCTGTGCCTTTAATTGCTAAAAGTACTACTAATCAAAATAAGTGACGAAATTGTCTTTTGTCCGTGATTTCTACCAAATATGAAGAAGAACGTGCATGGTTGCTTTACTTTATGACTCAGACCATGTGTTTTTAATAATGAATAGCACTATGAACATGTTGGACAAAGAAAGCGGACAAAATAAACAACCTCTCATTCTACCCTTCACAATGGTTCTGGTAGTCAAAAGAACATCCCTTCACTGCTATTATCTAAAATATGTGGAACAGGTGTAACGTGCATATTCACCTGGAACTACTGATTAAACATAATAACAGTGAAGGGATGTTCTTTTGACTACCAGAACCATTGTGAAGGGTAGAATGAGAGGTTGTTTATTTTGTCCACTTTCTTTGTCGGCCATGTTCATAGTGCAGGCCTATCCGCTCATTTCAGTCCAGTGATATTCTTGTGAGTTCAGCTGCCATGCAAAATGGTATCAGTAGCGTTGCAACCGTGAGATAGACGGATTGCGAGAGGGGGAGGGGAATTGTTCGCTAACAATGCTCTGCCCACTCCCCCCCCCCCCCCCCCCCTTTGTCCTCGCTCACGATTCCGGCGCGCCTGAATGTGATGATCTAATGACAATAAAAACATTTAAGCCCTACCATTGAACTTACAAATAGAACATTTCGTCATTCATATTTCTCATCTCTCTCTTTCTTTCCCTCTCTCTCTCTCTTTCTCTCTCACACACACACACCCTCACAAACACATAAACGTTCCTCGCACACTCTCTATTTCTCTATCTAGTTCTCTTATTTTGAACCTCACTCTGTTTTGTTCCATGTTTCAGTCTTCTCTGTTCTCTTTGGCCATTTAAAAGATCAGTGCTAGAAAATTAACAAAATGTTACATGTACATACTGAGATAATATATGCATACTAGGGATTATTTTATTTGCATCTGTCCATTCTTACATCATTTGCATTCTACTAATTTTGTAGTTAAAATATGGCGCTCGGTCTCATACACTGTTTATCATAAAAAGTTAGATCTCTGCCTAACTTTCTTTAAATTCATCATGAAAATCAAAATTTGTTATAACCATCCGATCATTTCTGTGATGCTTATATCTTTTCAAATGTGTATGGTTGCGCTATCAAGTCACTCGAGTATTTGTTTCTGCTTTATCAACATCTCTCAAACTTTTTTCTTCCTCCCTCCCAGTTTTGATTTCTCCCATTATCTTCTCTTCTCTCTCTAATTTTACTTATTCTTCCTACTTGACCTCTCACTTTAACTTGCAATATTTTTCATTAAATAGCCGGAATTTAATCATGTTTTTAGCAGGGGATCTAGGATTTTTCCAAAGTAGGAAGGGGGGGGATTTTATCAGGTGTCTATTTCACTCGAAAAAAATTCCCCGACCAAAAAAAGAAGCAATTAACAAGACTTTTAAAGATATTCTTAACATGTTGTCTGACCTTCATTACCGATATTTTCATCGAAGTATTTTATGTATCAATATATCTTATTTATGTTTGCAATTTGTATTCAAAATGCATTTTATTTTCTGTTTTAATTTTAGCAATGGTCTACAATTCAACCATTATCATTCACAACAGTTTAATGGTTTATGCTGTTGCCCATAGTTGTATTTATCTTTAAATTTTTAAATTATATATATATATATATATATATATATATATATATATATATATATATATATATATAACAGCTCTGGGGAACTTTGATTCATGCTACGCTATTATTCTCTCAATTGATCTCACACACACACACACACACACACACACACATATATATATATATATTGAAAGAAAATTGAAAGAAATTTAACAAATGCAAGCAACTTTGGCAACTCCCTTGTAAATAATAAACACTGAAAGAAATGAAAATGGGATAATAAGGATAATAATAATAATAATAATAATAATAATAATAATAATAATAATAACAATATTAATAATAATAATAATAATAAGAATTTTATATATATATATATATATATATATATATATATATATATATATATATAGCGAGAGAGGTTTGGATGTATGTACCAGCCGGTTGTACCATCAACAACGATGGTCCCCTACCAGACAACACCATCTTAGTCTCCGCTGATGTGTCATCATTGTACACCAACATACCCCACAACGAAGGCCTTGTCGCTTGCTCCAAAGCTCTTGATACCCGTTTCAAACATAACCCTCCCACACATCAACTAATTCGTCTACTGGAACTTGTCCTTAAGCTCAATAGCTTCCAGTTCAATGACCGCTTCTACTTGCAAGTCGAAGGAACGGCCATGGGTACCCCTGTAGCTCCTTCATATGCTAATATTTTCATGACCGATCTAGAAAGCAGACTACTTGAGACCTCCCCCGTAAAACCACTACGCCAGTCCTGGCGTAGATATATAGATGACGTCAATTTTCTATGGGCTGGTAATCAAGAATCCCTACAAGATTTCATTGACCATGCCAATTCCTTTCACCCCACCATTAAATTTACTTTCGAGTCATCCCCACAGCAAGTCCCGTTCCTAGACACTCTACTTTACGTGAAGGACCATGAACTTCACACCTCCCTCTACACTAAACCCACAGATAGCCACGCATATCTTATCCCACAGTCATGTCACCCACCCCACACCTTCTCCGGAATCCCTTATAGTCAAACACTCCGCATCCGACGAATCTGTTCCGAAGAAGAAAACTCAAACTCAGCTCTCTCACAACTAAAGACACACCTGACAAACCGTCAATATGACAAGGACCTTATCGAGAGAGCTGTAGGTAAGGGCAAACTAGTACCCCGCTCAGAACTGCTCACGTACAAAAAGAAGAGTAAGACATCACGAACCCCATTTGTCCTTACGTATCATCCCAACCTAAGAAAGCTGTCAAAAGTTGTTCACAAACATCTCCCAATCCTTCACCAAGACAAAGAAATGAAAAAACTTTTTCAAGACCCACCCCTCCTATCATTTCGTCGCTGCAGATCCTTGAGAGACCTACTTGTAACATCTCGGATCCCTGACATACCAACCCCTGGCCCCGCCCCTGGCCGCCCCCAACAGATAGGCTCGACCAAATGCGATGCACGGAAATGTTGCATTTGTCCTTTAATCGACGAAAACCGATCATTTTTCAAGCACAGTTACCGGACAAAGGTTTCCCATCAACCAACATATCCACTGCAAATCCAGTTACGTAGTATACCTAATCACATGCGTAAGATGCAAGAAACAATACGTTGGTAAAACCACCACCACACTCTATACCCGAATGAACAATACCAGGTCGGACATCAAAAAATACAACACCAACAGACGTAAAGATATTCCCATCGCCGCTCACTTTAATAAGAACAACCATACTATTGATGACATGAAGGTCACAGGTATAGAACTAATCCGAAATAGAGATCCATCAGTCATACTCAAGAGGGAATCTTTCTGGATTATCAAATTGAAAACACTTACACCCAATGGCATCAATGTAGATGAATAAATGCCTGAGGTCAACTTCACCCCCCCCCCCCACCTCCACCCCTCCCTTCTAATCACTCCCTGCATTCTCTAACCCCCTTTTTGTCTACCTCCCCCCACCAAGTCTTCCGGAGGTAGGCACACTTGGTTTAACACGAAAGCACTTGTGGATAGGTGATGCTTTTTACACATAGATAATATAAATATCATTCATGTATAATCATGTGAAAGTATGTACGTCCACGTATTATGTGTATTATGTTTTCGTATACATGTACTTCATGTACAAATGTCCAAGTTTGTTTGTGGTTTTTTTTCCCGTTTTTTTTTTTTTTTTTTCCTTTTTTTTCAGATGCATAATATATTTATGTGCACACAGGTGCATATGCGCTTGTTTACCCTCGTGTACACACCTTTTCTCCCCCTCCCCTTCCCGCCCTCTCTCTCTCCCCCATCTCTCTCTTTCTCTCTCTCCCTCTCCCTCTCTCTCTCTCTCTCTCCCTCTCTCTCTCTCTCTCTCTCTCTCTCTCTCTCTCCCATGTCAATGTATAAGCACACATACATGTATGTTTTGCAGGCATATGGTTCCATATGTATAATGATTATCTTATTTTTGTGCATAATTGTATGTGTATATGTACCAGGGCAGACGTATATTTTCTGTACCATTGCGTAAATTGTTATGTGTTTTCTTTCTCACCTGCCTTTTCCCCTCTCTATCCTTACTTCGCTCTCTCTCCTTCCCCCCCCCCCTCTCTCTCTCTCTCTCTTTCTCTTTCTCTTTCCAAATAGTGTACACATCAAGTGCTGTGACCCGCTAGTGGTTCCGTTCTCACTACTATCTCTGTATCATTCACCTTGCCTAGATGTTCCGGTCCAACGGATTTTTATACTACGCGCCCTCTATACATTATAAACATACTCACCTACTCATTTCACAGAACATTCTCTTACAACTACACGCACTCTACCTTTGTTACGACCGTTGAGTCAGGTAATTGCGTACTTCATGTTAAGTTTTATTTTCCTTATTTCGTTGAATCATACCACTTTGTTATTCCGATTGATTTAAATTTTTATTTTTCTTGCGTTAATCATGATCATGTTGCTTTATTTATAATCATCTTGATTCCGTTTTGTTGCCTGTCAAGTTGCTCATCATTATAATTTGCTATAATTTGTTTTATTTACTTTGTTTTATTTATTTTGTTTCATTTTGTTTTGATTTACATAGCAAATAAATCTGATGAAGGCCTAGAGCCGAAAGCTTAATCTTGTGGTCCAGACCTGCGTCATCTTGTACCTCACCTTTATTGTCTCACGTATATATATATATATATATATATATATACATGCATGTATATTCACTGATCTGGAGAACATCACCCCTCCCTTTGTTAAAAAGGTTTAATTTCAATCTAGTTTTCCATGTCAATTTGAAAACTGAAATCTATTAAACTGTGTTGTCAGAAATATTTCACTTTTAGATGATTTGAAAACGTGCATTTTAAAAAAAAAAAAGAGGAGTGAGCATTAATCATGTTAGTGAAGACGACTGAAGAAATATTTTGGACATTTCAGAAAAATAAAAAGAGGGTTCGGAAAAGGGAGGTAGAACTCTTTGCTAACATGCTGTCTCTGATCGAGACAATAAACGGTTTGATGATGATATAATTTTTGTTTCTGCAAAAAAGGAAGTTTGGTTTTCGTTAAAAGAAGGTCGTACTGTTAGCAGAAGACAGTGGGTAATCTACGAACAAAATGTGTTTTGAAGATGAAACAAACGTTCTTACTTCTGGTAAAAGGAGGAATGATTGATGGGGAAAGGAGATAGTACTCTTTACTGAATTGTCTAACTGACATACATTAAATGGTGTGAAGATGAAGTAAACGTTGGTTTCTGGAAAAAAAAAGGGGGGGGGGGAGAAAGAGCTGAAGTGTCTTAATCGAGGTACAACAAACAGTTTGGGCTCCTAGTGCCAGGATCACCAACGGCGTTCTTGGTACAATCGTCGGTCAACTTTTCGGCCACCTGGGAAGGTGTGAGTCTGCCATCGTTTCCGAGAAGGACGGCAGCGGCGCCTATTTCACAGAAGGGAAAAATAAATGAATATTTAGATTGATAAATCAATACACAGATATTAAGATATACAAATACATAGATAAATGAAGGAATACATAAATGAATAAATGAATAATTAAACAAAGAATAAGCAAATATATAAAATAGTGTTATATAAATGGCGGACATTTGACAACATACATGATATATCAGGGGGAAATTACGTTTTGCGGGTCAGTACTATGTTTTAGGACAGTATCTTTGAGTTCTGGTAGCACGGGAAAAGAAGGGGAAAAGATTCTCCGAGATCCAAAAGATGCTTTTGCCAAGTATTAAAAACACAAAAGGTGAATGTTCGCAATTGGAGGCTTTCAGGAACACCATAGTAAATGGTATGTTCCAAATAATTGTTTTAGCATACATCATAGCTTTAAAAAGTCCTTCGTCCTTTCTCCCCCTTTCCAAAGTATATATTTTTCCGGAATGCCGGTCTTATGGGCTGTTGTTTACTAGGATGTCTCGGATAACATTAATTTGCACAACAAATAACATTTGAAAACATTGGAATGCCTAAATGGGGGGAAACGTAAAAACGCAAAATCCGCCAATGTGCTGTAATTGTTCTTGGCTCTTTCGAAAATAAATGAACACACTGCTACGTAAACTCGAGCACGAGTCCACATACTCGGTCTTCATGCATGTATTTGAATGACGGTTCTTTAATAGTCTCTCTGATCTCTTGAAATAGAAATGTACATGTATGATTAAAAAAAAATGTTACCTGACACATGAGGACATGCCATGCTGGTACCGCTCATGGCGAGGTATTGATTTTCGAATCTATAGCTAGCACTCCTTATGTTAGAGCCAGGGGCAAAGATGTCCATACATGTCCCATAGTTGGAGAAAAATGACCTCTGGTCCCTGCTTGTGGTGGCGCCAACAGTGATAGCCTGTCATGAGGATACCATCGTTTTTTCAAAGATGTAGTTGGCATACTCATATGCACCTCAATGCAATGTCAAATTCCTAGAGCTTTACCGATTCCCTTCCACAGAGATTTCATGTGGGCACGTAGTGATCATACCGATGGTAATATCATCCATTCTTTAATGGATTAGGTGGAGCGTGCTATAGACAGCTGTCATATTAACTGCGACATGTTTGAATAAACATTCTGAAAGACCTTATTGTAGGCCTATACCTGGGGGGGGGGGGGGGGGGGGGGGGGGGGTCACCCAAAGGTGAAAGTAGTACCCATGCTTGTCCAAAAAGAAAAAAAAACCACGTCGAATAAGGGTCAGAATTCCGACCCTAGGCGTCGACGACGTTTTTTTTTGGAAAAGGGGTGTCTTTTCAGTCTTACGTTCGACGTTTTTAAGAAAAAGGGTTATCATTTAACCGGTTATTCGACGTTGGGTAAGCAAAAGAAGACAGTGTAGACAAAAGTTGGATAAGAGGGCCAACATGAAGTCTGCATTGATTCATGTTTCTTCATTCTCTTCATTCTAAAGTACCAAATAAGTAAATGATGTACAGCATCTTTGTTTATTACACAATTTAGGGGTACATTTATACATGTATACTGTGCCAACAAATTTACGCCATTAAGGGGTACATTTTCATTGTTCTACGCCATTTACGCCGTTTTACGGATATATTTTGTTTAAACTTACGCCATTTACGCCATTTAGGGGTAGATTTTGACACCAGGATTACGCCATTTCCCTGATAGCAGACGTACGTCTTTAAGAAGTCATAAAATGGTCTCAAACTGGTCCACACGTCATACGTCGTATAGATGACTATTTTGCGACGGCAATACAACGTCTTTTTTATGACCAATATTTCCCCACTTTTTGTTTGACCATAATGATGTAAATTTTGCGTCAAACTATTTACCACTTTATTACGTCTTCTCTAAGACCAGAATAAGACGGGGTTTTTACGTCAATTATTTCCCAAGTGTTAACAACTTTTTAAAGACCACAATATGACGTGATTCTTACGTTATTTTTTACATCCATATGTTGTTACCATTTTTTATGGCTTTTCCAATGAGATCACAACAATCATCATAAACGACTTCTTGCTTTTTCAAGACATAAGATTTATTCAAAGAAGAAATTTTCATTTTCTACCCTGAAATTAATAGGGGAACGTTCCATGAAGAGTTTTGTCGGTGATTTTTACTGACAACTGTTATAAGCAACTGAAAATCCTTTCATTTGAGTGGCTGAGAGCAAATTAATGGGTGAAAATCACATACTTGCCGACTCTACCGATTTAGGCGGTAGACTACTACTTTTCATGGAATTTAAGCACCTACCGACTTTGAATTCTCTTTTCAGTAGAAACTACCTAATTTGATCATTTAATGGACCAAAAGTTTATTTTCATGCCTTTTATTACTGGCTCCATCACCAAATATTTATCACACTTTGAAGGACTTTTTTGTTTTTATTTTCTTGTATATGAAGTCATCTAACTTCAAATTTCAAAAATTCATAACAAATTTTTCCAAACTATCTTAGTCTAAGTATAGAAGAAGTGTCTTATCAGTCACCTTCCAAAAGCATACATCTTATGTGCATCATTACGATTCAAAATATCGAAATTTTCTTAAGGGAGAAGGGAGAAAAAAATACCTTGGCATGTTGGGAAGCTTTGTTTTCAGTTTTCTTGGAAAATCGGGAATATTCATTTACAATGCCTTTCAAGATTTCAAAGCTGAAAAGCGCGAGCAGTGTCATCCAATTTCGAAAGCAAGAATTTAACGTGCATGATCATGATAACGCCCATTTTATTTAGTTTCCAACTATCGAAAGCTTTTAAAGACGGAAGGGAGAAATAAATGCCTTTGGAAACTTTATTTTCATTTTTCTTAGAAAAGTGAGATTAGTCACGCTACCTTTCAAGATTTCGAAGCTGAAAAGCGAGAGTGGTGTCATTTTAATCACATTTCAAAAGCAAGAGTTTAATGTACATCATGACGCCCACTATTAGTTTCCAAATATCGATACAGAGGAATAAAAACCTTTGTAAACTCATTTTTTCTTGGAAAAATGGGAAGAGTAAATTACATTACCTTTCAAGACTTCAAAGCTGAAAAGCTAGATGAGGAAATGGTACGTTTTAGTTTCAGTGCTTCAGTAATCAATATCCAAAACTATTTATGGAATTGATATACATAATCATTTTTAAAGGAAATAGTGCCAGGAAATAGTTAATATTAAAATAATATCTCGGTCTGAAAGGCTGCTCCCCGGGAGATTTTGCAGAGGATTGTCCAGACGCAAATTTGGAACAAAAGTGCATGTTGAAAATAATGAGTTAAGGCTACAACGGATCGGGGACAACAGAGTGTGAAGACTTTCCTAAAGTGCTCTAAAATATGTTTGACTGTTCAAAAAATATAAAATCTTCCGCTCCCTTGCATACAATGAAGAAGGTAATCAGTTAATTTTCAGGTATTATAACAGTATTGGACATTTATACACCGTACGTATTCACTAAACAAAGGTGCTCGAGGCGCTCTCAATATTATACCCCGGCTCAGCTAGACTACCAATTTCTGTGCAAATTAGGGTCCAGATTTGACGTGCTTGGACGAGCATGGGTGCCACTTCCATCTGTGAGTACCCCCGCGGGGGGGGGGGGGGGGGGGGGGGGGGGGGGGGTCTGTGATTTGCTAAACAAGTATTTCATACTGCAAAGATTATTATAGGCCTAACCAGTACAAATGCATGCTATTAGCCAAAGGGTTTTCGGGATGTACACTACTTATGTTTGATTCTGTGCTATAATTACCCATAGGACATTAAATTTCACTCATACCTCGCTCTCAGTGCATAAGGGATACATTATTTTATGATACTGTATGAAAAGCTGTTAGAATAAGTGAATAATTGATTTACCTCAGGGGCACTAGCAGGTGAGTAGTTGCATGCATCTCGGTTGTCGTTCCCAGCTGCCGCAACAACAACAACCCCTTTGGCAACGGCACCGGCGACGGCGTCATTGTAAAATGTCGATTTACCACCCCCGATGGACATTGAGGCGACCTTGTTGCTCACTAGTGTAAGGTCTGCGATTGCATTTAGGGCTATATAGATGTGAAACCGCAGAATAAATAGTTGAAATTAGATTGATACATATCAGGCACCTGCGATAACTTTCTCTTTAAAAAAAATGCCCTGACAAGCTGAAATGGGTTCGTGCATTTTCGTTGCTTTTTACTTCAAAGGCTTCTAAGCAAGCAAAACGAGAGAGAGAGAGAGAGAGAGAGAGAGAGGAGAGAGAGAGGGAGAGAGAGAGAGAGAGAGAGCAACCAGAAACAAACCATAGAGAACAAACCCCAAACCAGAAAAAAGCAAACAAAATGAGATGGGGATTCATTCTTGGACATGGAGGAAATAAAATGGTCACATCCAGACGTGCGTCTTTTGCACGAGCGTGTCCACACGCAGCACTGTCGGCGATGGGCCAAGTCCTGCTAACAGCACATCATTATCATGCTAATGTGTCATGGTCACAACCTACCGTGCACCTTTACGCATCTTCTCTTGTGCGTCATGCACCCTCTTCATCTTCATCTTCAACTGTAAAAGTACAGGCCACCGCATTGGTGTATCATCGTACTTGTAGAATATTATTGTGCACTACTTGTATGTACAGTGCTGTGGAAGATTCTAATCTAATCCTCCTCGTAAATAAATCAGCCCCTCTTACCTGAAAGAACTCTCTTCTGAAATTCACCCCTAACAGAGTGAACGCGTTCACTCTTTTCTTTTTTTTTTAAAGAGAGAGTAACTTAGCTTCAATGCTTGCTTCTTTTCGATAGTTGTTTACAGAAGTCCTCGTGAAATTGATTACTTGAACCATATTTTGAGATGTGTTATTGCTAATTATCCTATGAGGGCTTGTGTAATTACAGATGCGAGTCAATTTGTTGTCTCACTCAAACCACGAGCGATTCAATTTGTACCTGAAAACACAACAACAACAAAAAAAAACAAGAAGAACCACAACAAACTAACAACAACAACAACAACAAAACAGACTCGATTTTTGATGCGGTGTTCCTATAACTGAACGAGCCTTGAGCCTACCGTCAATGCTGGCTGAGCCGGCACCATACCCCTGACAAGTCATCACGCGAGCACTGTAGATGTTGGCTTCAGCGGCGATGCCACAGTTGGCTCCAGCAGCAGTACCGGCGCAATGAGTTCCATGACCATGACAATCCCTACCCTTAAAATGAAGGAAAGAGCGAGAGACAGAGGGTTACGCAGTTGGTCTGATCTTCATTAGCGTCAACTCATCATTAAAGCCAGTCATACCCATGTTACCTTACAGTTAATGACATCAAAGTTTACTACACGAAAATGTTAAGCTGTACTAAGGAGATGGACGCGCTGACATGACCAAACTCTCAATTCGTTGGACAAAGTTATTAAAGTCAGGTTTCCGTTTAAAGCTCCACTTTTGTCAATGCTGGAAATTATTTGAAATTGTATATTTATCCTGATTAACCAACAGAAGCAACCTTGCCGGGGTAATAGGAAGACTGGGTTACCACAGATCGATGCATGATTGTTAATAAGCCACCTTGTCTGCAATTCGGCGAATGGGGTATATGGATACTGCACATTATGGTATTTTTGTTGGGGGATTTCTGAGGGAGGGGTACTGGGGGCATGTTTTGGTATACAAATGCAGTGCAGATTTTAGGTAGGCTCTTTGTGGCTCTTTGTATGCGCCTTCCCATATGTCTGACACTGTAAAACAGATTTGAAGTATTCAATAGAAACTAAAGTTCCGAGGAACATACATCTCCGTTTTCGTAATCGTAGAAAAGTTTGGCACGTGTTCCAAAGTCCTGATGGTCGTAGTTGATTCCAGTGTCGATTACATAGATATTGGCCCGTTTGCCTTCACCTGCATGGCACGACAGTCATTTCAAGACATGGAATTAATATCAAGTGTTCATTATATTCATCATATTCCCTTTTGAGAATTTACACGCGAGATGTAGTAAATAAAACAAATATTTGCTGCTTATTTTTCGGGTCTCTGGAGTGAAACTTTCGCTCCTCGGTGATCTCTAGACTTTACTATACGCACCTCGTCTCTTTACTATGGTGGTCCTAAAGTACGCTCGACAACAGGTCATGTGCAACGTGAATTTCGCGGCCAATTTTGCGTCCCAGTTGCGAAATTCGCGACCCGTGACGCGAACTTTGCCTCCCAGTCGCGAAATTTATGATCCGGGATGCGAAATTCATGACCTAGGATGCGAAATTCATGACCAAGGACGCGAAAGTCGCGACAGGGACGCAAAGTCTGCGTCATGGCTCGCGAATTTCGCGAATGGGATACAAAGTTGGCCGCGAATTCACCTCGCACATGACCAGTTCGAGCGTACTTGGGCCACTATACTTTACGGTTTCCAGATCACCTTGGGCAGTAGTTTTAACCATGCCCCTCAGAACAAGTAATATCTGCATACTATATCATGAGAGTAAATTTGGATTTTTATTTACCCGGGATTGCACCATTAGTATTAATACTGCTCTTCCTACGGCCCTAAAATAATGCTACCCCATGGAGTATTGCCAGGCACTCATTTATTACACCTTAATAGAGAGGGACCTATGTTGTCGAGACACCTTGTCCAAAGATGTTGGCACCAAGCGAGGATCGGACCAGGAATTTCTTGGAAGAGAGGCGAGGGGCTTTACAAATATACCACGATCGATGCCCCCATTTTTAAAAATTTAATTTTATGAAATACACATTTTAACTGGTTTTGAGCCTCTCATTGTGTTGCCTGTAACTTTCAAGTTTATTCATTGTTATTTCCCATTTGAAATCACTTGCACCAAACTAAAAGTAGTCAAACGCCACAGAATGGTATGGAATGCGCAGAATTTACTTTCTCTCTTTGTTAATGTATTTAGAATATTTTTAGGACTCTGTAGCTGTGAATAAGTAATATTGAGCCAAGCCATAGAATGTGGAACGATTGTCTTTAGATGAATAACATAGCCTTGCTTTAATAGAGCTTACCATTAATGGTCATTCGGTTATCGAGAGGCAAATTCCGCTGATCGATACGGTCAAGACCCCAGAAATTTCTAACGTCTCGGTCATCAGCTAAAGTCATCAGCCCATCTTCCTCAATGTACTTCACCCCATCCAGGCCTCGAACCTATGAATTAACAAAAAAACAACAACAAAAAACAACCAAAACAAAAAACAAACAAAACTAACAAATATTAGAACAACAAAAGAAACAATAATGATAAAAACAATAATCATAATTCTGTTTGACCAGGGAAGCCTCAACATCAATTTTGTCCTTCATTAGGGGCCCTACAATCATTATAACCTCAGCAATTACCAGGTCCCCATTCGAACCTGAGTCAAGACGGGCAAATGTTCGAAAAGACATCTTATGTAAGCACCCAATGAGAATATACCCCAGGACCTATCGTATATGGGCCAAAAGCTCGTACCTTTCACTACATCATCGTGACAAAGAAATCTTTTCTCACAGTTGACTATTTCACTTTACTCCAACTGATTGTTCATTGGTCATGGAAATATAAACACAACTGAAAAAAATCATTCTCTGATAATTGTTTGTCATAGACGTTTAGCGCATTAAATTGTGTGTGTGTGGGGGGGGGGGGTGAAATAGATAGATTCTTTTTTTTATTTTTTATTTTTTAGGGAGCCCACATATCTGAATAAGTAATAACAAGAAATATGTTCCTTGGGTGTTTCATAAAGCTGTTCGTAAGTTGCGCACGACTTTACGCACAACTGGAACATGTTCTTGGGTCCTAATCAGATTCTCAATGATTTACATGTAGCACAAGAACATGTCACCAGTCGTGCGTAAAGTCTTCGTAACTAACGAACAGCTTTATGAAACACCCCAGGGTCTCTTGAAGCATCTTGTATAAGATATAAACATATGTCTCTATGATTTCTGACAAAGAAGACAAAAAAATCTGCTCGCATGTTCCTGTTGTTGTTGTTGTTGTAGTTTTCAAGTCATAAAGGCGTATTTTTACTCACCTGTTCAAGTAAATCACCATCGAGTGTGAGAACAACGGCGTTGATGATACCCTGGATGGTCTTGCGAACGATCCCATTCTTCAAAGTGCCTGCGAAGTCGGCCACATTGACGTCATCCTGCAATGATATTCAATGGCGAACAATGTGTTCCCCATTAGGCAAGGCCTTCACAGTATTGTATTCATTACTTTTCGCTACTCAGCTCAGCTCCTTCATTGTGTTTCTTGTTTAAGTTTATACATCGAGGTTCTAGTGCAACAAAGGGCTATCGGCATTTTTGGCAATTTTGATAAATCTTGAAATAAAGATTTGTTGCACTGATACACTGTAGTTTAAGGCTGTATCTATTTTTGGTGATACCCAGCTGTAGCAAAGTTTGCTGTAGAAACCATTTAAATAAAAATTGTAGATATCCCTTTGTTGCACTAAATCCTCGACAATCATTTCGATATAAAAGGTAACATGTAACAATGAAATAAAGATGCATAAAAAGAAATTTCACGTAAATGAATAGTTTATAAAAATGTAGGAAAAATCATATTGGGTTTACATGCAAACGTGTCAATGTGCACAGTTGGGGCGATGAACGTGAAACAATGTAATGCACTGTTGTTTCAACATACTATTTATCAAATTGTATAGATTTTTAAGGACTATTCGCACGATTGGGGCGCCTCTTCTCTGCACTATCACTTTCATTTTTCCCATAGATGAAATAGGCAAATATCTAAATTCATCCATATCCATTTTATTCCTTACAAAGCATTGAAAAAACAAATCATTCAATTTTTTTTTTATTCAAATCACTCTCCGCTCCCCCCTTCTCTCTCTCCGTCCCTCCCAAGCCTAACAAGTTGTGTGATTATACCATATGTATACAGTATATCCTTTCTTCCCTGAATATGTTGACGCTCAGAAACACGTTTATTATTTCTTTTGCTACAGTTTATCATGTTTATTATGATCATGAAAGAGAAGGAGAATACAATGATCAAATTAGATTAAATTTATAATAAATCAGATCAAATTAAATCAAATAATCAAATGATACGTAACAACTTATCAACAACCTCACCTCTAGAACAACGTTGTACTGGCCTGGAATGTTTGGCTCTACTTTGTAGAAAGGTGCAAGACGGCACTGAGCCACGGCAGCAAAGAGAAGAACAAGGAGAGCTCGCATCTTGGTTTAGTTCTTTGTCTTAAAAATAATAAAGATAAAAAGTATCCCTTTTCAACTCAATATAGTTCAGAAAAAGGTGAATGGTTGTGACTATAAAACTGAAATGAACATCTACTTAATAGTAACAACATTTTGATGAAAACAGACAAGACCCTCTTCTTGCAGTATTGTAGGAATGAATCACAAGATGGCACAATTGTGACAAAACACGGGAGCAAACGAAAAAGAGAAAAAATTCCCCAAATGTAATACAATAGATACAGGTGTAGAAGAAAAGCATGGAGTAGTTGACTGGTATGCATCACCCAGAAATAAGTTTCTCTTTGAATTGGCGCTAAAAGCCCCTTTAAAAAAACCCCCACCCTAAAACCAAAACCAAAAACAACAAAAAACAAACAAACAAAAAACAAACAAACAAACAAACAAACACGCCTAAGTTTATAACTGACTGGACATGATAATTGTGACTTGGAGGCTTACCGTATACTTCGGATGAGATGACAGTATGTGCTCGAATCGTCCTTCCTTTATAGAAGATGGATACGTAGACTCGAACTATGGGAAACGAACACATGTTCCTCTTTCCTCAATAAATTTATTCTTCATCCAACTTTGATATAATTAGGATCGAAAAACAAAAGGAACATTGACAACGTAGTGAAATTGCTAAGCAAACGAACGTTAACTTAGCGTGGATGTATATTAACTAAACGATAAGAATGTTTATATTGATGATACTGTCTCATCGTTATCACGTCATGACTAATGAGGGCAATAACCGCTCTTTCTTGAAAAATCCCTGAAAATCTAAAAGAATTTATGTTTTAACTTGCCACTGGAAACAGTGATGCCATCCTCACTGGCAGCATTTCATCAGAATCTGATCAAAGGCAGAAACTACAACACGATGTGGTATTTTACTTGCACCAAAAGTACCTCTACAAATTACACTTCCACTGACATGCCCAAAACCTGAAAGAATCTTCAGGATTGAAGGAGGCAGGAGAACCCAGAAGAAGAAGAAGAATAAGAAGAAGAAGAAGAAGAAGAAGAAGAAGAAGTAGTAGAAGAAGAAGAAGAAGAAGAAGAAGAAGAAGAAGAAGAAGAAGAAGAAGAACTTTTGGCTCTTCCTGCCAATTCTTTCCCCCTGGTCAGCAAATTATGTGTAATTAACTCAATATTATGCAAAACGGCATGATGTTATTTATCATGCAAAACGGACAAGGTAACTGATTTTATAGATTAGAACAACTGCGTTTATAGTGATGTATGATATCGAAGGCGTATGAAGTTATGAACAAAGTGATGATGATGATGATGATGATGATGATGATGTTGATGATGGTGATGTTGATGAGGTTGGTGCTAACAGTGATAAATGGTGATGTTAAAGGTAATATGAATATCTGATAATAAATTAATGAAATCAGTTATAATTGGCATTATTTTACAAAAATGGTGACAGGAAAGGTTAGCACGGCAAAGACACACTAGCAAACCGTACGGGCAAAGACTGACGTATTGCGGTTCGTGTGCAAGATTCTGCGTATGGTCATGATGGTTGGCCATCGTAGTCACAATTCGCGTGGTCGAGCCTCATACAATACGTATCCATATAGGTGCATACGTATCCAAAATAGTCGGATACGTATCCGACGTCTTTACGATACGTATCTTACGTTCTACATACGTATCGCAATTTGGGGGATAAGTATTCCGTTATTTTTGGTTACATATATCCCGATGTTTTAGGATACGTTTCTCGAGTTCTTGATACGTATCGCTTTGTTTTGGGACACGTATCTTAACTGACCAACCAGGAGCCTCACACAATAGATACGTATCCTTATACAGGTGCATACGTATCAAGAACTGGAGACACGTATCCTAAAACACTGGGATACGTATCCAAAAACAACGGGATACGTATGTAGAAGGTAAGATACGTATCGTAAAGACGTCGGATACGTATCCGACTATTTTTGATACGTATGCACCTATATATGGATCTATTGTATGAGGCTCCTGATCGGACGATTAGGATACGTATCTGATGTATTGGGATACGTATCTGGTGCGGGGATACGTATCGACCACGCGAATTGCGACTACGATGGCCAACCATATCTGCGAAATGTACCACACGGTACTACTTAATTGGTTGATGCAGCAAATTTCTATCTCCACGTCGAGGTAATAAATAAAAAAATAAAAATAAAAAAGGTCACGTGCAAGTCATTTGGAAGCTCCCAACTTTTGTTATGTAGCCTCATTTTCTACCAATTGTGACGGTGCGGGTCAGTGAGAAAAGAAAAGCAATTTCAACCCCCAAATACTCAACTGTAAAATATTGGGAGGGGCAGGGAGAGGGGGGGGGGGGGTTACATTTTTCGTGGGTTAGTTAGAATGACAGGCAGAGGTAGTGGGAAAAGCAAAGTTTCTAGGACAGAGCCCGCAGTTAATTTCTTCCATTATGAAGTTAAGTGAGGCAAGTTTCAGAAAGTTGCTTTTAATCCGGGAATAATTGTCCTGATGTAATTGTCCGGGGGGGGGGGGGGAGCTATGATAGTTGTCCTGGTCAAGGCTCAACAGCGACGAGTAAGGACGTTTGACACTTAAAGAACTCTATTCACTGAAAGAGGAAAGGGTAATAAATTATGAAAGAGAAGGGGGTTAGTTGGTAGTGCTATACACTTGAATGAAGGCATGATGTATGACTCATGACAAAATAATTATCGAAATTTGGGGGTATATATCAAGCGAGAGAGAGAGAGAGAGAGAGAGAGAGACAGACAGACAGGCAGAAACAGAAAGACAGACAGACAGAGAGTAAGAAATCACTCACTTAATGTTAATAACTGGTATCTAATTTACGGAGGAAATTGTTTTGTAATTTTGTACAGTGTTATGTATATTGACGAATTGTGCATGTGGAAAGATTCTGTGAAATGTACCAAATGTCTCTTTAATTGTTGATTCAGTACAGACTGTCTGTGTGAAAGAAGAATGAAAGAAAGAGAGAGAGAGAGAGAGAGAGAGAGAGAGAGAGAGAAAGGAGAGAGGATAGAAAGAAACGCTTTTAAAGAAGTCCCATCAAAATCGGTTACGAAATGAGAAAGTTATGAAAGTTTGAAAACCGTCGGTTTACTTTCTATGGAGATCCTCAAAATGGCAACGTTGCTTCAGAAAGGTAGATTTTGTAGACAACTCTCAATTAGCTCTCAAGGTGCAGCTTGTCTCCTTAGCTCAAGATATATCATGGGAAAATGTATTTGACACAACATATGTTGAGTTCACAAAAAGACAAGCAGCATCTTTAGAGATAATGGAGAAAATATGAAATTTTTGTACAAAACTTTTTGAGAGTTCTCCACAAAAACATGCAATTTTGAAGCAACATTGCCAATTTCAGGATCGCCATAGAAAGTAAATCGAGCCTTTTCAAACTTTCATGACTTTCTCATTTCGTAACCGATTTTGACTTCTCTCTATCCTCCATTTTCACTAAAATTGATTTTTCCCCAGGGTTTCACTCTCGCGGTGAGAGTCATTCGCAAGCTCCCAACAGGGACCTTCCTACTCCCAATTTGGCTATTCTACAGTGTTCTATGCATGTAGTCTAATATTGTACTAAGGTTGGTGGGTATGTCAGAATAGAAAGAAATAATTTAGTTTACAAAACATGAAATATGCATCCGTGAGATAACAACTTACTCTTGAGTACACTGTACAAGTGCTTGTTATCATGAGAGGCAAAGGTACTGGGAAAACTGACCTCGGAGTAATTATCATGGGAGACAGTTTCTGTTGTTCTTGATGGGAGCTGTCCTGTTGTATATGGAAGTGAGATGATTTTCTATCTAGTCCACGGGACTTAATAATCCCGCAGACATTTTTCCTCCATCATAAGGGAAAGTGTTAGGACGTTTTTGTCCAGGGCTAATTGTCCTGATGGAGCGGTATTGGGGAGATATCTCGAATGTATCTATTCTGTATAGTTCAGATTAAACGGTAAAGAGTGCGGAAGATTGACAACAACCACGCAGTCTGCAGCAGTATAAATACAGGCGATCCATACAAGACAGTCAAGAGAACAAGTTCAGTGACAGAAAACTGAATTAAAGTGAATTCAAGGTTTTATTTTTCATTTCGTCGCAGCTAATGGCTGAATTGCGAAAGAAAATAAGGTAACATAACCGTCCTAAGAGGGTATATAGTATGGTTCATTGTGAACACCATTGTGGTTATCAATCTCATCGTCCAGATACCAATTAACCAATAAAAGTAGTTGTCCTATGAATGTAATTATATTCCTGGGCAGTACATAGCCTAGACATGCTACACTAAATCATAATGACGGAGATCAACCAAGCATTTGCACATGAGTGGATAAATTCATATTCTAAAGTCCCTACTGAAATTGTTGATTCAGCACAAAATAACATCTTCACTGAATAAAGTCTGTGAAACGTACCAAATGCTACCACTAAATGTGACTATTCAGCATAACAGTGTTATCTCCCTGACGTATTGGGTGTATAGTAGGCCTACGTGCAAATTTCTCATTCCGTGATGGCGCCCACTAAACTCCTGACCTTGGATATGTTGGAACATGTCACTATGAACATGGCGGACAAAGAAAGCGGGCAAAATAAACAACCTCTCATTCTACCCTTCACAATGGTTCTGGAAGTCAAAAGAACATCTCTTCACTGCTATTGTCTAAAATATGTGGAACAGGTGTCACATGTATATTCACCTGGAACTACATGATTAAACATCATAGCTGTGAAGGATGTGCTTTTGACCATGTTGACTACCAGAACCATTGTGAAGGGTAGAATGAGGGGTTGTTTATTTTGTCCACTTTCTTTGTCCGTCATGTTCATAGTGTGTGGTTGGGTGCATAGAGTGGTATACTACTAACGTCCTTACCAAAAGAGCGTGGTACATAGCCGGCTAGTCATATAACTATAGTTTGGTGCTCTTTAATTATCACTTACAATACATTAAGCCCCTTACAATCAGAGTTTGCATGGCACAGTAATTATTAATGAATTTTGAACTTTGAACTTGGACAGTTACCGTTGCCCTGTATACCCCAAGAAAATAATTTAAAGCACTCTTCTTGACTGTAGTGAGTAGCTGATCCTGTGGGCCCTTTTGGAACAAATACTGGTCTCCTGCGATAACTTACCACTACATTTCATCTTATTGTTGAGACTGTATTTATACACCAAATTTTTATTGTTTAGCCACAAATATTGTTCTGAAATGTATAAAAACCGGTCCCCTAAAACCTAAAATTTGGCCACTTGGGCACTTTTTTGAAAATTAAAATCAGTCGGTGCCAAAGTTTTTACTATAAAGTTTTACACAAGAAACCGTTGTTTAAAAAAGTGAACAACATTTCCCTGTTGGAGCCATTCTGTGTAAAACATTTCTGTCAAATACTGAGGTATGAACTTGAAGTATTAATTCTCATAGATCACAAAATCGCTTTAAATGCATGAAGTCTGATCATAATGAACTAGTATACATCCACTGATACCACAGTTCTCTGTACTCCTCAGGCGAAAATCTACTACATAAAAAGACGAAGGAGGGATGGGTTATCTAATTCGTGAGGTTTTGATGAAACTTATATGAACAGAGAAGTATTTTTTCCTTAGTCGGAAATGTGTGTGTGTGTGTGGGGGGGGCAAATAATTAACCCGGCAAATAAGGTTGTGAGGTACACATAAGTTTGACACATGTGACCGTCGAAACACTGACACCTTTTTCTCCTAGAGTGGCATGGGGGTGGTAGAGGCAAGGGATGATAGATATTGCCTCGTATGATTTTCCTTGTCAAATACGCCCCTGCGAAAATTGAGCCCTTCCCTGTTTCTACAGAGGGTTTTTTTTTTTTTTTTTTAAAGAATCGCGCTCCCTTAATAATACTGTGGTTTCGTTTCTGCTTTTCGGAAAGGGACTTTTCAGTACCTAGTCCCGCCGTCATGGATGGTTTCATATTCACAAATATGTGTTCATACATTGCGACGTAAAATTCATGCGCTCGTTCAATATCAAGGTAAAGAGTTATGCAAATAAACATCAATAGAAACTGGAGTGCTTCGGCAGTTTGAGGAAGTAACTTGCACAAAAAATACCAGGACGAGCAAAGAACTGATGTATAATACGCCTAGCGATTCTCAAAATCACTACTTTCATGGGGCTGGTAGAGAGTGTGCTGGTTGCTGTTATCATAAGATCATGAAACAATCATGGGTATTTTACCCACAGGGTAAGTAAAATCTGAGTAACAGCTCTCTTACATTATCTCGGTCGTTTACTTATGATTAAATCACTAAACGTGTCTTGCTTGACAAGCACGATCAAAACGCTCAGTCACTGAAGCTTAAAGGATCATGCGTCAATACCAAAGTGATCATTATTTTGGGTTCTACTTCAATTCACCGTCTACTTATATGACAGAATTTTTTTTTTAAAAGGGAATTACAATTTGTGAATGATACACATCTTCTGCCGAGATTTCGTCACTTTCGGCTTTCTTGACTGTATGAAGCATTAGTCCTAAAGAGGAACACTAAAGAAAATGAAAAGAATATATTGCATTATAATGAAAGGAATTTTGAAGGATATTACTGATAAGTAAGCTTTTGCTCGAAAAAGATACATTTATGAAGGTAATTGCAATGAAGATTAAACTTAAGCAAGATGAGGAAAATATGCATATTCATCTCAATAACTGTAATATCAATCTCTGCTGTGCGAATACGGACGTGATATTCCGATTTTATGACATCGGTAGTACTATATACATTTATTGGTAGTGCTATATGCCTTTGGTAATACACTCTAAAAACAAATCAGTTAGAAACTAGATGAAAGGGTCAGCTGGTTGCAACTAAGTTTCTAGACATTTTTCACTATATTTTAGTCATTTGTGACTATTTTCTAGTCGTATCTTGACTAGAATGTAGTAACTTTTATGACTAGATATATCAGTTGCACCCAGCTGACTAGTCATCTCGTCATTTTGACTGATTTGTTTTTAGAGTGTATGAAGGAAAAATATGAATTTATGAAATAAATCATGCTAAATCCCTTTCTCCGATCAGGTCAACCTGCGATATGGACGATCAAGCCTGGATGATTCATTCCCACATCACCTGTAGAAGTAACATCTTCACTGAAAGCTGCAGGAATCAGCACGATGATTGTTCCAATCGATCAGATTTCTCACATGAAAAATTGTATGTATCAGCTTTCCTTGGTTAATAATTGTGTAGGAAATGCATATCTACAATGACACCAAGTTAAAAGGGGCATACAAATATTTGATTGAACTCCCCAAAACATTGAAATTATACGGCTAGTGTGGTTTACGTCACGTGATGCATGTATACACACTTTTAAACTATCTAAATTTTGTTTGAATATCAGAAAAAGTACTACATTTTTTTATTGCTTGTTTCACTAATGCAACATGTTTTCTCATTTAAAATGGTAATTTCGATAACCTTTCACATGTTTGTATGATTTTGCAATGTTTTTTCTTTCTTTTTATCTGGTTATATAAATGTTGAAACGCATTTTGATGGCCTGGGTATGTACACTTTTCATTAATGTACCTCGATAAAACAAATAACATTTACAAACAAAAATTCAAGTGCAATGCATAAAATCCATATTTTGTGTGTGTCCATGCTGCCTCCCAAGCTTGTATTACCGACATAAACAATCAAATAACAAGGCAAAGCTTTATAAACAACATAAACAGTATAGACTGTTAAGCAATACATTGCCAAATCGAGTTTTACAAACGAACAATCATGAAACATCTTGACAAAAAACAAATGAAACGCGTAAATGAAAAAGACTAATCACTATATCATTTGGAATACAATAATCTAGGTTACATAAAATCCACATATCAATTTACTATTCAGTGATGTTCACTTCTCGACACTTCTTGAGACTTCTTTATCTGATATAATGCATTTCTTTCTTTGATCAAGTTCAAGTATTCCATGTTTTACCTTAAATCATTTATGATTTTTATTCTACCTTTTACCCTAATTTTCCTACGAAGAGATTATGTCATGAGTTATCATGTTCTGTTGAACTGATATTTGTCTATCATTCAATTTTACGTCATCCATCTATTACGCATTTGTATCAATTGCGTCGCTTTCTGTTGTGAATGAGGTTGTATACATCTTTTCAATTCGATTTACATATTCATGTATTTATACTGACTCGAATGTATTTTTATTCGCCATTTCAGTATTGATTTGAAAGCTTTAATATGCCCAGAATTTTCATTCTACAGCATGTTTTATTTATTATTCCTAATTACTTTACTATTACACCATTTATTCACAAAAAGATATATTTATAGGTAGCAGCTGCGGTTTTTCATCGATTTATCACTTGAAATTAATTTCATTACTGATTTTCATCTTTTGATTTTACTTTACCTCGTCATGTCTTTATGCATACAAACTTTTTTCATCCAAATGTTAATATTGTGAGCTTTATACATTTAACCTTCTATATATGTATACGAATCCATGTCTTTCTATAATTATGTATGTATACAATATTTATATATCTTTGTGTTCCAAGTTTTCTCCTTGCGAATAACAAAACAATTATTCTTTTTCCACTTCTCCCACGACAGGTGTTTAACGCATTTATATTGTCTTCATTCTATTTATTTTCTTTATCATTACTGATGTGTTTCTTATTCAAATTATGAATCAATAATGTCAATAATATCAGCCCTTTTCTTATCCTTTGTTTTGCAGGTGTCTTCTAAACTCATAAACATATAAATATTAATGAAAAAAATTTCTTTTCCCCCAGGTATCGATTGAATTATTATATCTCTATCCATACAAATAATACAGTTATATCCTTATAGTAAATATTCCAGACAATAAGTAACTTCATTCTTAGCTATTCATCAGGATCAGTGTTATTAAGTCACTGAAAATCTGAAACTGAAAAACCACAACAAAGATAATTATAAAGAAAAAAAAAACAGACAAAAATCGAAAGAAGAAAAACCACTCACTTTCGTCTTTTATAACAGATACAAAACAAAAACCATATTTTTAAAAACTTACTACAGTATACCAAAACTGACCAAAATGTACCCAGATATCTAAAATTATAATAAAATCTACACAAATATACAGAGAATTTACCTAAATATACCAAAAGATACTAAATATACCTAAACACAGAACATAAAAAATTACGCGTGTATTAAAAAAAAAAAAGAAAAAAGAAAAAAAAATCGGTGTAAGACAATCGAGTATTCATAGAGTCATTGTAATATAAGTCAGGGCATAAACTTTAATGTAAACCGGTAATGTCAAGTGCCCACTATGCTAAAAAAAAAAGAAAAAAAAAAGAAGGAAATTAACGAACAAACAAAATGAGCACACACACACTAACACACTAAACAGGCGTAATAGAAAAGGGAAATGATTTACAAAATGAAAATGAAACAAATGACGAAATACAATAGATATCAGAACCAATGCACGTATAAGAGATAAAAAAATAAAGAAATAAAAACACAAGGAAATAAAACAAAAAGCAGATAGCAAGAGGGAGGGAAGCGTGGAAAAAACATTACGAGAACTACATCTGTTATCGTGAATGTGAAGTAGTGATTTCTGAACGCTATGATATAACGAAAAGGGTACTGTTACACAAAGGTGTTTTTTTAGTTTACCGAAAGGTGGGGGTTTTATTAGAACATCACTTCCTTTTACACTCATGTACTCAGCAGTATACTTTGCGACTGATCTAAAAATATCTGAGTGGGTTCGACATGTTCGAGAATTGGGGTTTCACGCACGAGTGATAAATCCTTTTCGTGGGAATGTCTTTATCATAATTGAATCATAAACTAGGATTTTGAATTATTTATTCATCTATTCATTTATTCATTTAATCAATTTATTATCATCATTATTATCATTATTATCATTTGGGGGATGAGGATTTCCAAATATTAAGGGATAAGAAAACTGTATGAAGATCTTTCATAAGGCATGTCTTTCCAGTCTGTGTAGAAGAGCCTAAGGTGAGTACGTGTGAAAACATTCAGACTAAAAGACAAGGGTGAAGCAACTCTAAGTGCACTGAATAATGTATTCCATTACATGAATAATATTACTCTACTATGCTAGGATATTGAATTTCCCCTAAATCTTAAAAATACATGTACCATGCTAAGAATTTCCTGATTTTGTGCATTTAATGTTTGTTAATGAAAATAGAATACAAATTTATTGGTGGTGAGTATCGATTCTTGAGATTAGATTATTGGACGATTCCCATTTTGACTTTCTAAAGAATTTGTTAGGTTACTGGGACAAGGACAATCTAATTATGACGTAATAGAAATGAAATTTCTTTATCACATCAATGAATATTGAAATCCACAAATTATTATGACAGGATATTTGTTCCGGATTTTTACCATTATAATTATAGGTGGCATTTAAACAGTCTAAATGTGCTATATACTCATTCGAATAATGATATTGTGTTTGGGGAGGTACTCTTACGTGGGACAGCCATGGGGGGGGGGGGGGGGGGGGGGGGTCATGGGGGTAGTATATTCCTCACCAGGAAAGTTATCCCCGGAGTAACTTTACAACTTGATGGGTTATGTGATTTCATATTTTTGCACTAGTTGCGCCTTGGATTAGGCATCTTACAAATCTGATAAGATATCATCCTAAGGAGGGGGGGGGGGGGGGGGGGGGGGGGGGGTAATTGAACATGGGTAAATTTTTATGGTAATGATCATCCGTTGAACTATAAGCAGGATATGACTAATCAATGTACATAATCAATGTCAATTATCATGATTATGTAGTATACTTATTCATATTACCACTGTGCTTCGATTTCCAGTAAGCATGACTTCGAGTGTACCGTCAACAGCTGGACCGACTTCAGCTAACAGTTGAGTACATTTTTTTTTTTTCTTTTTAGTCAAGGTCAGTGGTGAGAAGAAAGAAATGCTGTGGAAGTTTTGTTTCATAACATCTGGGGGCGGACAGGGACAAAAGTTCGTCTGGGGAATTTTTATGTGACCGGGCCTCTAACTTATAAACCAGGCCCCAGATAAGAGCCTGCTATCAGGTCGACCGTCGAGCGGGAAGGGGGGGGGGGGAATCCTCAAACTCCACATGACTAGTCCCCCTGATGACATCAGAGGTCTGAGGTAGCCATAATATAGGCAAGATCGACAAGACTGAACACTTTAGAGGGTTCAAGCGACAAATGTGTCGGTGCCCAATGTGTCACTTATCACCAGAGAGGGAAAAAAAAGGCAGACAATAATTCATTTGTGAACACAACAAAAAAATTACTGCCAACAAAATAATTTCTAGTTGATCAAGTAAATGAAACGGGTACATGGGTGGAAAACTTTTCGCCAAAGAGTTGAGTAGATGTCCATCTGTGCTAGAATATTGTTTCGTGTCAAAGACAAACGCAAAAACTTGGTATTTTGAGTTAATGCTGGTGCAGATCGCTGCCCAATTAACAAGATCTATGTTTTGAGACAGGACAACCCGCACAAGAACAGTCAGTCATACCATTGGCTGAAGCAAGTGTTTCTGCTTTGAAATGAAAAAAAAAATGAAATCCAATTGAGTATTTCCATCCTAACTAGCAGTAATTCATTCATCAGTATGACAGTATGAACATTTCTCCTGTAATGAAATTTATGTTTATGACGACTGCCCCAAATGCATTGCAGGCAGTGGCGGCGATTTCATGTCACGAGTGGGGGGGGGGGGGGGGGGGGGGACGGGAACCCGGAAGGCCTACGCCGAAAATATGTTTCGAAAAGTGAGAGGGGGATAATTGATATTACGCGAGCGAGCGAGCTAAAATTATCGCAGAAAATAATGAAAACAAGCCTGATTTTGCCATCAAAATGCATTCTAGGCCGATAAAATATTTAAACGGTTGGCCTAAAGTTGGTCAGCTGACTCAAAATTGAAAAATAATATATCAAGCTTTGAAAATCGAGGGGGGGGGACGACCCCCCCGAAAAAAAAATCGAGAGGGGGGGGGGGGGGCCATGCCCCCCCTCCTCCCAGGGATCGCCGCCTATGATTGCAGGAAATGACTGAATTTGTAAACTGAAATGTAGATTTCTTCTCGTCCATTGTTCCAGTTTCACTTTCACTTTCATATTCAAATCTCCGGACATTCAGAGCACATCCTACATTTTTTGCGATTTATAATTTCTCAAATCCTTAACAGCTCAGTGCAAGCTCTTGCACGGCAGAATGTTCATGAACTTTCTTTGATAATAAATCACCCTCTGGACATATTGTAATACTTTCATGACACAATTTGGGCCAAAGGAATGCCTCATTCTGGCATAAAATATCATGTTTTGGGTTACCATGTCTTGGGTTACCGTGTCTAGTTGCCTTTGATTAATTAACTACATATTGGCGCTCTTTAAATACAAGGATTGGATAATGAACATAACGTAACAAAGCATTTCATAGTGAATATCAGATCATTTAAATTTGTTCTTTCTATTTTGGGCATTATCTTTATTCACTGCTGTATACTCTAATGAGTGCAAAGTGAAAAACATATTGGGTGGTATTCCGATAGCGCGTACTACAAGTTAAGCGGGGCCCCAAGTCAAGCCTGGCTTAACTTAGTCCACACTTTTATGGAGTGCCTGCTGCCAACTCATGTACCCTGTACAGATTATTTTTAACCTGCAATGAAAAGTGTCCAAAAAATCAAGTTTGCCATGAAATGGGAAGAAAAAGATAATATGAGTATGAACTGAATTTCAATAAAGTCTTTGGTACATTATCTTTCTCATGAATATTGAAGGAGGAAGATGAAACCTAGCATTCCATAGAAGTGTGAACTAAAATTCTTGTTTAGTCTGGGGGGTGTTTCACAAAGACTAAGACTGATTAAAATCGCACTTAACTATGGCTGGCCATTCATGCCACTATTATCTTTCACCATGGATCTCTCAAAGGATTTGCAAGTCATGGTCAAAATCTGCAGAATTTACCACTTTTTATAGTTCATTGAGGAAGAAAACAAACAAAAAAGTTTGCAAATTTGTGACTATGATTTTCGCATTCCTTGAGAGACCGATGGTGAAAGCAAACAGTGGCATGAATGGCCTGCCATAGTTAAGAGCGATTTGGGTCAATCTTAGTCTTTGTGAAACACCCCCAGGACTTAGTCCCGGCTTAACTTATGAGAATACCACCCAATGTGTTCTCCATCTCTGCATGACCAAAAATCTCCTTAGTCATGTAAGTTATCAAATTCTTATAATCAATTATACGCACTGTATCTTTATACTCCCCAGAGACCGTGTCGTCGACGGCATCTCCAACTGAAGATTCTACGAATCCACCAACTTCAACTCCAAACAGTTAAGTATATACAAAGTGGCCAGTGGAGACATCGGGTGGGGCACTAGTCCATCAGAGCCCCCCCCCCCTCCCCCCCCCCCCTCCCCCCCCCCCCAGTCAGTTTCTGTACAAAACGATCCATAAAAGCATGAAGGCCTGGGTTTAATTTAACGGGCGATGTTATTGTTTTGCTTCGTACCCCAACGATTGCAAGTTTTGACAGGACTGAGGAATTTAGTTATCTGGAGGACGGGGGGGGGGGGGCATTTCACCTCCTTTCTCAAGGTGTTTGGGAGGACTTGTGTTTTGGATCGATTTACATTTTCTCCTAAACACCTTTCCCGCCATAGACTGCCCCTGCACAGCCCCCTCCCCTCCCCCTTCGTGTAGTATATAACTTGAAAGGCACAACATGTCCATAGTAAATGTACTTCTTTTGCGATATTAAGTCACCTGGGGTGTTTCACAAAGACTAAGACCGACTCAAATCGCTCTTAACTATGGCAGGCCATTCATGCCACTATTTGCTTTCACCATCGGTCTCTCAAGGGATGTGCAAATCATTGTCATAAATTTAGAGAATTTTCATTTTTTGTTTTCGTGTCGTGGTCTAGTGGATATGTCACCGGACTGTAGATCTCGTGGTCCGAGTTCAAATCCCGGCGCGGCACTAATGTCCTTTGGCAAGATATGAATCTACATTTGCCACTCTCCACCCAGGTGTTAAATGGGTACCCGGTAGGATGCGAAAGTTATTGTGATTTGTTTAGCATTGTGCGCGCCTGCAAAAGGCGCCTGGCTGGAATGCTCCCTAGGGAGTGGAGAAGATGCATACATTGTATGCGGGCAAGCCTGAATCCGATGACCGGGGTAATAATATTTCTGTAAAGCGCTTAGAGACTCTCTTGGAGATGTATTAGGCGCTATATAAATCCAGAATATTATTATTATTATTATTAATTAAATATGAAAAATGGTCAATTCTGCAGATTTGTGACCATGATTTGCAAATTCTTTGAGAGATCCATGGTGAAAGAAAACAGTGGCATGAATGGCCAGCCATAGTTAAGTGCCATTTTAGTCACTCTTAGTCTTGTCACCCACTCAGAAGTAGTAACTACAGAAACTCCTCCTGAGAAAGCACGAAATATCACATGAACATTTGATAACATGTGAACCTTAGCTAAATACTTACAATCATAGATGAATACAAAAAATCAAATAGAATTTTCCTCTCAAGGAAACACCCGAAAAGTATATTTCGCTCTATGTACTCTCTATGTATGCAAAATTATATATGTAATATATATATATATATATATATATATATATATATATATATATATATATATATAGATATAGATTCTTGATAGTGTATGTCCTATCGTCGACTTTTAACTTCCTCAAAACCGGATAATTCTGGAAACCCACTCAATAAGTTCTCCGGATTTAGAGACAGAGAACTATAATTGATAAAATCTAAGACAGAGCTCTTAGGAAATTAATGTGTTACTACTTTGGTATACTGAAAAGAAGGCGTTTGAGGTAATAATTCTCTAATTTTACATGTAATATCACATGATCTTCGTCTCATGGATAATGGAATGTAACTCTCATTCCTTCACTGATTTTACTCTTTTCAGCTGGCTTGTACGTGGGGATAGCTGTCGGTATTGTTGCGCTTGTGCTACTCGGCTTGACAGCTTATATCATAAAATTAAAACATAGGTAAGTTTAGGATGTGTCAAGGATAGATAACGAATGAGCTGGGGAGAAAGTCTGTGGAAGTTTCAATTTTCAGTTAAGATTAAACTTAGGATAATTTTACTAACAGATGCAGAGCACCAGAAGGAAACGATTTGCATGACATTTAATTGGGAACATTGATTTTCTAGATTAAACACAATTTTGTTTCCCTTTGTACTATTAAAGGCATATTCAACATGTTCAAGAACTTCGGATCACTCCATAACTATCACAATACACATGATACAATACAATACAATACTTCAACAACTAATTACATTATCCGAAAATGGAGGTATATATTCTAAAGAGAATCACCGTATAATTCCTCACATGTTTTCATTTTTAAAAAAAGCATTATCCTTATTTTCAGGCTGAGGAAAGCTGGCCCATCGACCACCCCCACACCAGAAGATGCCCATACAAACCACGCATATGAAGAGCCAGCAAAGCACGTAAACAAGCCATATGAAGAGCTTAAAAAGAACGATAACCACACGTACGATGAGATAGCAGATAATCCTGCCTATGTGGATATTAATGACTATGTTAACCGACCATATGCTAAACATATTGTGAAATAAATGTGAACAGAGCCCCCCCCCCTTTTTTTTTTGTTACAGAGTTGGCCAACTCGGTTTCAGTGGGTTATGGCGCGATTTCTTTTGTATTGTTTGCCTAACAAAGCAATGTGGCCTTGTTGTGCCCTACTGGAGCAGAGCTGGCCAAACTCTGTAAAAAAGGGCTCTCGATGTGAATGCACGCACCCACCCACAAGCACACCGCCGCAACCGACCACACCCTCACAAACAAATAGGCCTACACATACAGTGAAACCTGTATATTAAAAGACTGCTCAAGGGAGACAAGAAAAGCAATCTTTATGAGCAGGTGGTCCAGGTTCCTTATATACATTTTTCAATGAGAAACATTACTGAAAGGAAAAGAAAATAGACCTGTTCACTAATGGTTCAAATTTATGCATGTTTCTCTCCAGAACCCTTGGTTATCAACAATTCAGTTCACCTGTTATGCACAATGGCATCTGAATAGAAGGAATCCAGTTTGCATAAGTTAGTTGTTGCTGTGTCGGGCAGGCCTCTGGCAAGCTTCTTAGTTGTTAAAGGAAACTTTTGTTCAACAACTATGCACAAAATTAGTAAACGGGTCTATTGTGGTATTATCATAAGGGCGCGATGTTGGCTCAATCGATAGAGCGTCCGCCTCATGAACGGGAGGTCGTGGGTTCGATCCCCGGCCGAGTCATACCAAAGACTTACAAAAATGGGAACGTCTGCCTTCTAGCCAGGCGCTCGGCATATAAGAATGGAGAAGGGTAATAATAACAATTTATTATTATTATTATTATATTATGTTATGCAGGGCCCGCTGGAAGATCAGCTGATAGCTGAAGTGGCTACCCTGCGTAAATAATAATAATAATAATTTAAAAAAAAAAAAAAATAATAATTATTATTTTTATTATTAATTATCATTATTATTATTAGTAGTATGCAATATAACTTGTATCACCTGAATTTCACCTGACTATTCTTCCCCATATACATGTGTGTATGGACAATATTTTCACTTATATTATTGTACTTTAAAAGTTAGCTACCGTCGTGAGTTGTGTGTATTTTCTCATGCTTTTGATAAATTTTTGGTTCCACTATTATGCATATTGTACTTTCAATGTTAACTATCGTCGTGAGTTGCACATGTTGTGTGCATTTTCACATGCTTTTGATAAATTTTGGGTTCCACTTTTGTGTATAGGAAAAAAAAAATAAGGGAGGAAAATTATTCCCATAGTGATAAGTATTTAGTCCTGGTTCATGTATAAGATCTTTATAGAGGTTAATTGCTTTTCTAGATAATGAATTGCTGTGAAAAAAGCAGCAAAATCTGATTTAAAAAAAGAAATTATTATAAATATTAACATTACCTTATATGTACAAATACCTTTATCAGAATGTAACTTATGGCTTATATGTGATGCATTATTAGATAAACTCTTTTATTTCCTTCTATTATAACACAATACACTTTTTCATATGTTTTGTAAGGTAATGTTATTTATGTTAATTAGATTAAATCATATTGATGAATGACAGTGAAACTCTGTAATAAGTAATTCATCTTATGGAAATACCTAGGTATGGAATTTATATATTTACTTACGTGTATACAGTTATGCTACTGATACAGAAACATCACAACCAAGCTTATGACATCAAATAATCGATATCTATTTTTTTGTATTTGAATATGTTAACTCCTGGTTCAAAGTGATAGAAAATGTGTATATGATTCAAGATGATAAAAAAATGCGAACTTGGTTCAATATCAAAAAGCAAGAAATAATAAAATATGAGATACATATCAATATTGCACATGTCTAAGCCGTCTTGCCAATTTTTCTGTCAATATTCCATCAAAATCAAAGCTGCATGGGGTACAATATATGTACCCCATGCAGCAGGAATAGGCATACAGGTTTGGAATACATGTATGTGAAGTAAAAAGAGATTGTAAGAAAGGTCGTGGTAAAGTTTGAGCTGTGCAATCAAGTTCTTTATCAATCAGGCCCAGTATATCATTTCAGAGGGAAATGTTGCCTCTTGGTATTTGTAGAGTACCTACATAAAGAGAGTAGCGACATAGACGTCCTACTTCTTGGGAAACAAAATGGCGTTCAAATTCTTTCTATTTCGAACACCCGTTTGCTTATCGGAATTGAATAGAAATGTTGCGTAACAGGGAAACAAAATGGCGTTCAAATCTTGGGTTGTCGCTACTCTCTTTATGTAGGTACTCTAGGTATTTGCAACTCCGTGCGCCATCAACCGGATGCTATGTACAGACAGTCGACCTACCTCAAAAGTGCCGTAGCATTGTTACGTAGCCATTTTACCCACCCATATTTTTCATCTTGGGGGATTTCTTCAAATGTTTATGTCTGGAAGTTTGGGAATAGAATTCTGATGCTTCACATACAGTATACAATATATAACCATGTAAAAATTCAGAGGAAGCATAACAAAATGCCCAAATATTGCTTAAAATCATGTGGCATGTACTGATTTGATGTAGAGCAGCTTAGCATGCGAAGCTCTTGGAAACCTACTCCCAGGTTGTGATGTCAGCTTTGTCCCATGGCATTACAGATTTCAAGCTGTCCGATAGGTGGCATGCCGTATTGAAAATACCGAGAACTGGGCAAGACCAAAGTATTTGGTTTTTAAAGTGTACCGATCACCTCAAGTAACAAAAAGTGTACAGATAGGGCAGATGAAATTACCCCCAAAGCCTTACCTGGCATTTTAGAGGTATTAGTCAGTGAAAAAGGGCAAACATAGGACCGCAATGCATGAAAATGAATTCATGCACACGGATACACTAATTACACTAAAACGAGTCGTTTTTATGTCTATTAAGAGTATTTTTGAATTCTCAATACCTTTTTTTTTTAATTAAATTTTTTTAGGAGTATGATATTTAAAGTATAGTGACATGGAGCCCACAACATTCAGAGGAAAGAGTCTTTTGGTGATTGGTACACTTCAATGTCTACTTCATTACCAGGAATGGGGGAAAATAAATCAAGATTAACATCAAAGTGCCATTTTCCTTGTAAGTTGGTCTAATCCAAGCTCCAGTAGGGTTTGTCAATTTAATACAGTCCTCAAAAATTACATGTATTAAAATCTTTTGCCGACAATGGTAATGCACAGGACAATTTTCTTCGATTTATTCAACTGCCATTTTTTTTTTGTTCTACCTTTTCATTAATTTCCTTTCATCTTTGAGGAGACTTTTTGAAAAACTGGAAACCACAGTCCAAGATTGTATTTGGTTACATGTTATACAAAAATGTAAATAACAAAACGTGGGTATTATATCTCACCTAAAAGCATGTGAAAAAAGGCACTTTGATAACATCACATTTTTTTCAGTTTCACTAAATTTCAAATCCTTTCCATATCGGACAGGATATAACCACTGATATATTGTATTATGTACCGGTACGTATACTGTACTGTGAAGTTTCTTTACACCTTTTGCAATTTTCCATTCATAACATTTTCGATATAGCAGAGCTATTGTACAACACATAATACCTTTGGAAAAAAAAAAGTTTCAAAGTGCTAAGAAAAAAGGTGACAAAGAAGGAAAGGTAGGATAGCTGCATAAAAATGGTACTGAATACTGAGTACAAACGTTACCTAAGTAATCAAATACATATATTTTCGTGCTTTTTTTGAACAATTTAGTGGGGGAAATGCAAAGGGTGATAAAAAGCAACAACCAAAAAAGTAGAATAGCTGTATGAAAATATGACTAAGTACTGAGAACAAACATTTAATTAATGTATATATGTTTTCAGTGCAGCTTTGAGTTGCTCAACTGCATAAAAACCCATTATGTAATTTCCCTCATCTCTCATGGCAATTTCATCTACATTCCTACTGCCATACCATCCCCTCTTGGATCTGATCCAGCCCATAACACTTGTGACCTTTCATCCTTCCCAGAATACATCTCAGAACTCCACCAATCCCCTTTCGATATGATCTGACCACGCCCAAATACCCTCCTCTCGAAACCTGACAAGGACTTCACCACGTGACCCTTCGACCTGAGGGCATCACAGGTTGAGGACGGGAATGATTCTTCCAGCTGGACAAGACCAGTTTGCCCCTGCTGCTGTACGCTGATGCAAACGCGAGGCGCATCCAATGCCAACTGAGGATTCATACCAAACTCCACCATGTTTAGGAGTACCTGCCAATATGAGAGTCATTAAATCAAATCAACCATCACAAAATGTTAAAAGTTAAAAGCAGACAAACACTGAAAAAAAACCAACAAATTGTTGGACACTCTTGTCAGAAGTATTTCAAGTATGACAGACACAGTGTGCAAAAATGAACACATCATCATACTGATGTGAAACATTAACAAGGGGAAACGTATGAAGAACTACTATTTCTAAAATGGAGTTGCGCTCTATTATATCTTCCCCTCATTTCATTTCATTGTCTTCCGGAACTAAAAGGTGAGGTAATAATTTTCCATGCATCTTAGAAACACAGAAATATTAATTGACATAATTATGTTTACTAACAGAATAATAAAATGATTATTGTTATCATTTTCATTGTTATCATTATTATCATGATAATCATTATGATGATGATTATTATTATCTTCATTATCATTATCATTTTTATTTTTATGATGATGATGATTACTATTATTATTATTTTTATGATGATGGTGATGATGATTATTATTTTTGCAATCATCATCTTCATCATCATCATCATCATTATTGTCATCATAAACATTATCCTAATCATTATCATCAACATCAAAATTTGTATCCTCATTATCATTAAGTTTACAGGTCAGTTCACCTTACCTGTACATGTCCCTGTGGTTGCATGAATCCTCCCATTACACCAAAGGCTGCCAGAAGCTCATTATTATCATCACCATTCGTCATCATGGAAGGGATTATGGTATGGTAGGGGCGTTTTCCTCCAGAGATGCAATTCAAATGGCCCTCTCGAAGTCGGAAATTCAGCCCACGATTCTGCTTGAAGAGAATGAAAAAGAAAAAAAGAACGCGCTAAATTAATTAACCAATGGAAATGAAATTTGAAGCTGCATAGTCCCTATCTGTTAAAAAAGAATGATTCTTTGCTCTGTATTTCCTCAGATTCCTTTTGAGGCATTGTACTATAAATGAAAAATCCCCTTGAACTGCAAGCTCACATACAACCAGGTTTACTTGTCATATATTATCTGATCCCACTGCTTTGAGAGGAAGGTGAACTGACCTGAAGAGTAAAACCACAATCCTTTGGTACAAGACCTGTCCCAAAGCCTGTGTAATTGCTATTGATGAATGAACATGCATTGCCATCACCATCCACTGCACATAGGTAAACAGTGTCACCGCCAGGGTAAGGCTTGCCATGTGATACCAGGCTGTTGGACCTGTAATGCAGATTTCAAGATCGTCCAGAATTCATCAAAGAAATATGCCTCGATATTGCATTATTCACTAAATTGTGAAGTGAAATGTCGCTCTTTGCAGGCATTATGGGTTTGACCTCTTCATAAGCTGTGTTTATGGAGCAATATACCAGTATTTTATTTGCTGGTCATGAAAGTGATTATTGTTTCTTTTGTCTTCTACAAGTGTTCTGATAATACCAGCTGAAAGCAAACACTATCAATAAACACAGGCTCCATAATCAACACGTGGTCAACATAATTGCTGCAATTATTAAGAAACAAAATGAACTTTAAAGAAAAGAATCTAAAAACTTTGCAACAGGAAAAAGCTGACATTCCTGACCGCAACATTTCAGATGTACATGTCAGTGTCCATCTTTCACATATATAAACTTTTTAATTGGCAGCTTCACTGATAGGTCCAGCTTGACAAGACAAAAATAGTGAAACTATCCTCAAAGCAGAATTTAACAATCTTACTTGCAGAGGCACTAAAACATTAAAATATATGTTTGTGTTTGTCTAATATATACATTTGAAAAATAAAACATTTCGTTTTATACACAGGCCAAATATACTGCAGGTTGTTGTATCAGTGTTCTGCCAAATCTAAGTTAATCAAACCTTTTGAATGTCAGGGATCTCTTTGCAAGCAAAATAGTCCAATAAGGAATGATAAGAAAAGGGATATCTACTGTACCTCTGTGGATCTATGAGCTTTCGTCTGCCTGCAGCATATGTCTTTGAAAGTAACTGGTCAGTCGGTACATGGACCTTGCTGGGGTCTCCACAGAATTCTAGGCAATCTGCAAAGCTAAGTTTCAGGGCTTCTATGATATGATGGAGGTATTCTGGACTGTCACGACCCATCTCTGATAAAATAAAACCAACGCACCATTGTTTAATGAATTCTTCATAAGGACTTAAAATGATTTATTCATGGAAGTTCACTTGCTGCCTGTGAGCTCACATGGATTAATTTTCATATAGTGGATGAAGATGCTTATTTAACAAAATACATATTAACAAAGACTTTAAGAATTCATTTGATGCAGATAATAGACACTAACAGAAAGAAAACCATGTACTCTCCATTTCCCATGGCCACAAAATTACAAAACTATAAAATTCTCAGTTTACAGGATGGAAAAGGATAAAAGTTTCACAGAGGAACAATGTTACTCATTACCATGTAATATTTAAGTGACCTGAATGTTGTCTTCATGACACATTGCATAAAATCTCTATATGAGATTCAATATACCTATAGCTTCTCTTTCAAATATATCGGCAGATTTCTTAATTCTTTATTTGATTTTACCCCCCTCTCCAAAAAGAAAACACAAAGAAATGAACAAGTTCACATCTCTTTCCACCTTTCCTAATAGTCATCTTTCTATGAAGGGCTGATTTCATTTATAGATACCAACCTCTCAAATCATAATCCTCAAGGATATTGAGTGCCATCAAGGCTGCTATTCCTTGACCATTTGGGGGAGGCTCCCACACACGCACCCCGTGATAACTAGTGCTGATTGGATCTTCAAAGGTTGATGTATGACCTTTAAGATCAGCTAAGGAGAGTTTGCCTCCATTTGACTGGACGATATCTACGATGGCTTGTGCGATCGGACCTTCATAGAATCCTCTCTTCCCATTGGCTGCCAGGTTCTGAATGTATGATACATAAATGATAATTATATTCTTGACTTATTACCAAAGTCTCTACAAGTTTAAAAAAAATCAAAATTCTGATCACTTGATTTATGTCTGTAAGCAATGTATAAACCACGAGTAATCTAGGAGGGAATTTAAGACTCCCATGCCTAAATTATACATGAACTTAATAGCCATATCAAATACGGCTGTATATAACCTTTACAGTGTTCAATACTTTACACTGAACTTATAAATCTATAACATTTCTGTACATGTGGACCTACACTATACAAAACAGTACAACTCGATTTACATTTCTGTGAATCCAGATGCAAATCTATAACGATGATGTGATCTATCATTCCAAATGATGAAATAATCAACTGACATTTTGCCAAAATCAAAGAAAACTAAATTATAAGTGGCTCTTTCAATATAATTAGATAGAGAAATACAAAGACACCAGAAAGATGTGTCCAGAATACAAAATGTATATTGTTGAAAATCAAGATTTTATTGCCTAAAACAAAACGTATAAGCCACAGGGCAGGTAAAATACCTCTACGTTCATTAGGCTTCATATCACCCAAAACAGTCATTACATATATTAAATAAAGCAAAATCACAACTTTTATTCACAGCTATCACTACCAATTTCGCTATTTTTGTCCTGGCATGCCTGGGCACTTCTTTTTGTTCCACATTGTTTTTTTTTTTTGTTTGCTTAACTGCCTTATAGATTCAAAATCAATGTCAGATTCTTAAAGGCAAACTATACGAAATTTTGGGTAGGCATGCCAGAATGTTGAGAGTGGACAATGCAATGAGAAAACAATGCCCCCTTAATGTATTGGCCATTCTCAACATTAATCTGGCGCATCTTATCTAGCGTGTACCTTGAATGTTTTTGCCATGTCTGGCATGCGCATGATATCTCCAACCCTTGGAGCCTCCTTCTTAAGTAGCATGGCTTGGCCATGAGGATTGGGTCCCCTCTTCAACAATTCAGATCCTTCTTGCCATAGGAAAGCAGCTATAGGGTGCACTGCATATCCTCCTTCAGCTAGTGCTATGGCAGGCTTCAGAATTTGCTCTAAGGTGAGCTGTAATGACAGAGGGTTGAAATTCAAGATCGGAATGAAATTTGCATTATACTACTGTGTATACCACTGTCATGTGGAATTAACCCATAAATCAAATTGGGTTCAGTGGATTACAAATGAGAGACGTACATGAGGGAAATTTCAATAATAACGACAGCAACAAAAACAGATGAAAGGTAAGTATTAACAGTGAATTTTGAAAGTTAAATAACTATCATAATCTGTAATGTCATAAATGGTATTCTCTTATCTCTCTTTGTAGTTTAGATCTAAATTTGTAAAAGTATCCCTTTTTTTTTTTTATAAAGAAACATATTTATGCAGAAAGACATGTTAACATAATGTCACTCATATTTATCATAGACATATTTTCTATTTCATCATTTAACTAAATGAGCAGGCCATGGGGAAAATATCATATCACGTTCAAAACCTAAATTCCGTATGCAATATTAAAACCCCTCAATAATTAGTGAGATTCTGTTAACACTATAAAACTGCCCTATTCAATGGGCACATTCTTTCTGATAACTTCAATTATTTTCTTTGAACCCTAATATACAACTAACTTTAGCACAGCACTTCGTATTACAAACAATGTCACCAAAAAAGGGATACGAATAGATAATATCGCCTCATTTCCCACGTGTATAAGAAAAAGGAAGAATAAGGAAAAAAATAAGGAATACAAATAGCAGATTTGAATAAGAACTAAAATTGTACTGTTTCTGGGGCTGATCATAAAGCTGTTTGTAAAGTTACGCATGCCTTTACGAATGACTGGAATATGAAGTGCCAAATAGGATGCCCAAAAAGTATCCTGATGTTTCAACAAAGTGTGACTCCATTTTACATAATCTCAATTAAATTGTGGCAAAAGATGTATTTCGCAATAAAAATGTTTGTAAACAATAGTAATGTTAATCTATGTCTGTATATTTCACCTTCAGATGATGCGATTTATAATGACTGAGAAACACATTTGGCTTGCTATAGTCAAGTTGTTCGTAAAGTTATTCGTAACTTTACGAACAGCTTAATGAAACACCCCAAGGTATGTGAAAGAAAGTGACCTTCTTGGAGCCAAATCTCTCTACAGTATCCAGCCATCCTGCAGCAGTTCCTGGAACAGTGACATGAAGTCCATGGTACATAGGCGGTGGATTGTCATCACTGAAACCAAGCTTGGTGTATACATCAAGAGAAACGTCTAGTGCACATCTTCCACTATCAGTATTAAGCAGAAACCAGGGTTACAAGTTGGAGAGTTCATTGCAAGCTCAGAGGGACACTATACAGTGCTATGATCATGTGTTCTACTCTTCACAGACATAGAATAACGGAAATTCAATTCCATTCAGTTCATTCTGATTAACTGTGATCCATGATTCATGCACATTAAATTGAGAAATTCAACAGTTAACAGGAGTCAAATTTATCATATTATGTATTTTGCATTATATTCCTCACATATTCATGGGTAGAACAAACATTTACAACAAAATACACTTAGGTGATTTAGGTATACAACGAACATAGATAAATAATGATAATGATGGGGCTTATAAACAGTCCAAAGATTAAAGTCTATTTTAATGTTTTGTGTTCTTTTTATTTGACCCGAATCTTATCTAAGTCGTGAAAGCATTGCAAGAGCAAAGTTCATTTCAAGTACATAACAACTGTTAAACAAGTATTATCATGTTTCTTGTAATATTATATCATTTGTAGTGCGATATTATTACAGAAAACTATGCTTTCTTTTTTTAGTCAGAAACACTGTATATACATGTACCTGCCATTCACTCCTTTGACAGTATTTGAAGTAGCATCATAGAAGAGAGCGAAGCAATCCCCACCTATTCCTGTAGATGCTGGGTCAGTCACATTAAGTACTGCAGCCATGGCCACTGCAGCATCCGCTGCATTTCCTCCAGCTTGCAAGATGTCTGATGAAAAGAGTATGAATGGACGTAATTCATTCAACTTAAAATCTTGCTGTAGTATTGCAGGATAACTTACACAAAGAAATGGATAGATCATGAAGAAAATACTTGCCTGTACAAGTTCATGACACATAAAAAAGAAAGTTACGTAGAAAAAAAAATAAGTCAACAATTCAATTTTTATCTTTAATGCAGAGGAATGGACATCTTTTTTGTTTTGTTACCAGTCACTTCCTTGGGAATTGAATCCACTCCAACATAGTGGTTTACTAAATCTTTGTCCGTGGTGTCCAAGATTTTTGAGCATGCACTCAAATGAAGTTACCCCTAAAATGACCACCCAAAGGATAGTTTTCACCTCCTGGACATTGAGAAGGTAGATGGACCATACAGGTTGGCCAGAAAGAGTGCAGAACCCGAGATCTGCAGTTTCCATGACAACATTGTCACAGTTATGAGTTTTTGTTTTAATGGGTAGAAAATTCCTTCCCAAGTAAAATGACACAATTGGCATTGACATTCAGGTATTGCATTCTTTCTAGGCCGCCCTGCAAATGGAATGAGAGACTGGTGTTTCTGATTAATTAAAGGTGTCTGGAAATAAGCTGAAAATTATCACAGATGCCCCGTAAAAGGGGGAGGATGAATGGGGGGGGGGGGGAGAAAACTTGCACTCACCAACTCCTGCCTTGGAAGCTAGTGGTTGACTGGAAGCAACACATCCTCTGTTTGATAGGACGGGTGAACGTCTCGAGTTGAACTGTATAAACTGTTCAGATGCCATGCTAAAACTTCATTTCATAAAATACTAAATAAGAAGAAGTATGAATTTAAATTTTGAACTGTAAAATAAACAGCTGAAAATCCCTTCAAAACAATGTTGATATTAAAACAGTATAATCATTCGGTATTAATTAATATCATTGTTTTATTATCATTATTATCACTATAATTGCTATTTTCATTAGTATTTTTATTACAATCAATTATCGTCAGTATTATTGTAATTGTCTTTCTTACTGTTATTATCATCGTCACCACAGTCATCATCCATAACAATAAAACGAGGGAACAAAAATTGCAAGAGTAATGATTATTACTGCTTCGAAAATCGGGAAGCCTACCACAGCTATTATCTAAATATAAACAACAAGCGCACAAAACAGTGATATCTTTATTTTTGGTATGAATGTAAATCTGTTTTTGCAATGTGAATGCATATTGGAAAATAGGGAGCCTCGAACTCGAGGCGCTGGCTCGTTGTTACAGTCGCAGCTGGCAGCATGGTGCCGGATTTGAGAAACTGGTATGGCGTAAATGCATAAATATGGGGAGAACATCATGGAGAATATAATGTGGATGGTGATCAATAGGCTCATAGCAATTGAACGTTACCTATGAACTCTCTGAAAAGTAGGAATGTAATCCTTTCGAAAGACTTGGCTATGGACCATGTGGACAGAGGATTATGTACGCTCGCCAAGAACCTTTCCTTGGGCGAGAGATGTGCCCCCTGAGTTTGGCGACCACAACCTATAATCTTTGGTTCAGCTTTGCGTTGTACTGACTTATTAATATCGCTAGCGCAGTCAGTCAGTGTATCAGGGGCGGCGCTCCCGGGGTGGGGGTGGGAGCACACAGTATACCCCTTTTCCCAATCACCCTAGTGCACCCGAAAAGTGGCCCTTTTTACCCATGAAAATTCCCCCTTTTCAAACCTATTCAGTGTCGCCTTTTCTTTTTTAATACGTGCTGTATTGAATACTTCGGCTTGGCTGAATTAAGAGATATTGAATTGGGGATATATTCATGGAACTACCTGGTAATTCGAAAAGAAATAAAATGTGTGAATTCTCTCATCCTCTTTATAAAATATTTGATTTTCATATGTAGGGCTCAAGGCCATGTACCTTCCACTGTGAAAAAAAAAAATACATAGCGGAATTTATACAGAGGAAGAAAAAAAAAATGTGAACAGGTATGGTGTGTCTAGTTTGTCCGCGTGTGAATGAAGGAGGACGGAGGTGGGACCATGGAGTTACATACGCACTGCAACTTTGTTGGTTGGACACTGTAGTTATAATGCGGTGCGAGCTTGTGAGTGTGAATGCGAATGTCTATGGGGGGGGGGGGGGGGGAGGGGATTAAGTAGTAGAATGGGTGGCTGGGGGGGGGGAGGTTGGTGGCAATGGAGAGTGTGCATACAAACAGGTATATGTTTTTATGAATGGTGCCATTCTCTTTTTCATGTGCATGGCAATAACTAAGTTCAGTATATTATTATTATTATTATTATTATTATTATTATTATTATTATTATTATTATTATTATTATTATTATTATTATTATTGGAAGAAGAAGAAGAAGAAGAAGAAGAAGAAGAAGAAGAAGAAGAAAGAAGATTTGTATACCATTTCAGATGCTATTTCAAATGCTCTTCAACATTTTACTCTGTGATTTTTTTACCCGATTGTCCCGATTTTTTCCTATGGTGATTATTGTTGAAATCTGAATGTATGAATATTTTGATAATGGATTTTGTTGTTGTTCTTGTACTGAATAAATGGCCTCGATAAGGAGGTAAAAAAGCCTTGAATATTGATGCTAATCGTTAATACAACAAAATGTGTTGATAAGTTATCATGGCCAGATGATAGTGTTATTACACTGGCAAACTTTGCTTAGTCCCGGACTATCGGTGGGGTTTAGTTAGGCCTTAGCCCCACCGATAGTACCGGACTTTCCTTAGCCCACTTTCTGTTTTACACTGCTTTTTGCAAAAGTGGGCTAGCCCCAACGATAGTCCCGTACTAGCTGGCCCTGCAAAAAAGCAGGGCTAACCGCGCAATTGCGGTGCCAATGAGCAAGGCAGTGTAAAAAGCAAGAAACAATAGTCCGGGGTTAGCGACGAGACGAAGCCCAATGCCCATTGACCAATCAGAAACGAACGCTTATTGCATATCTAACGTAGAGCGCGCGCAAAGCTAGCTAGCTAGCGATAGCATTGATGTTAAGGCATTTCATTATGTTTCCTTGTTTGTAAATTATTATGTGATATATGTTATATACAATTATACATATACATATACATATACATATACATATACATATACATATACATATACATATACATATGTGATTATTTCTTGAAATGTATATCTCAAGAGGAAGAATAAAACATTATCACAAAAAAAAAAAAAAAATGCATGCTCAGACGTTCGCCCGTGGGAGATATCCTTGGCCGGCCTTCGGAAATAGCATGGGATTAAGAAAATGCAAGTGTAAACAGCCAGCTATTCCTTGGCCCGGGCTAAGCGCTTAGTACGGGACTTATTTTTAGCAAGTGTAAAATAAGGTCAATGAAAATGTCTTTAAAAAGGTTGAAAGTCCCATCAACCTCCTCAGAATCAACCCCACTCACCCCAGTGTTTGTGCACATAATTACGAAGAAAATAAAACAGGCTTCCCTGTTTTTGAAAATCTCTGTGACGCAAATTTTTTTAAATAGATCTATTTTTTTTTATAGAATCTCGTGGCTGTAATTTTCACCTCCTGATGCTTTCGTCCAGGCTGAGCTTGTGGTGCTGCATACAGCATACTTAAAAATGAATAAGCTAAAAATTATTCCCTTAATTACTTAGATGGATAATACAGGCATCAATATGCTTTGGTTTCTAGCAAACACATTTTATAATCAGACTAAGCACAAATCTACAACTTTGTTATAAGTCTTCGTCCTGGCTTTATTTTACTTATACTAGTAATAGTATTTGAATTTTGATAATTCCTGCCCCTTTTATAATCAATGGCTAGTTAGCAGTAGATACTCGTGTAACTAGTAGCTAGATCTACATATCCTTTCATTTTTTTTTTTTTTTACAGGGGAGGGGAAAATCTAATACTCTTTTCTCAGTCTAACTTTAACCAAAATCACTGTAATTCTGGCCTAAAATCTAAAGCGTCAAGCCAACTCTGACTAGTAATTAAAGAATTCCATTTAATTTTTACAAATAACCCCCTAAAAAGGGGGGAGACACGTCGTAAGTTTGCTTTTTCCATGTAATAATCATGTTTGTGAAATTCAAGTCATGTAATTGCACGTATGGCAGAGTGACCTAACTTCGCGCAGGTCCAAACTTCGCGCACAGGACCATATCTAAAAAACTAGAAAAGATTGTGAAAAACTGGTAGCACCAACGGAAAGAGCACCCTAAAATTACCCAGGAAATTACTTTCCTTTTGAAATTAGAGATGGAATTTTGAAATTATGAATAAAAAATCGGCAAATTTGGCAGCGTTTTGCGTTCGTTCTGACAAAAACTGGACTTGTCGACAAGGGTCTAGAATTCCTCTTTTCGAGAGACGATGTCATCAAAATTGCAAGTAAAATGTAGTATCAAATTATTCAGTGGCATTTTGCCTTCCTAGTAATGCAATTATCTTACCTTTTATGGATCTCTATTTTGTATTAATCACTTGAAAACTAGCGTGCGCGAAGTTAGGTCTCGTTATTTTTGTAACACTTTTCCAGGTCCAGAGCGGTGCGATACGACATCGAACTTTGCGATCGCGATATCTTGAGATTCTTCGTAAATAACATGTTCTTCTTGCGCCCATTTGAAATCTAAATCTTTGCTTTGCCTTTGGTGTCATTTAAATCAGAATAATTTTTGGTAAAAATTGAGAAATTATGGATTGAAAATTGCCTTCATTAAAAAATTAAAATGTGCGCGAACTATGGTCCCCCCATCATACTACAAGTACACAAAGCACTGTACGTGGGGCCGTGCAAGTAGTATTTCGCATCAGTGGCGAGTCGCATGATATCGTCGCATCGACGTCCCCATTAAGCCACCACACGCTCGGCCCGGACGAAAAAGAGTCTGGAGGTGAAAATTACAGCCACGAGATTCTCAAAAAAAAGTATTTAAAAAATTTTGCGTCACAGAGATTTTCATAAACAGGGAAGCCTGTTGTATTTTCTACATGATTATGTGCACGAAAATTGGGGACGATTCTGAGGAGGGTCAGGAACCAAAATGGATCAAATAGGTGCAAAATCAAGCAAACGATTCGATCAGAAAGTGATCAAAATACAAGGAAGTAGTTTAGACATAAAATTGCAACAAAATATGACAAATTACCTACCAAAATAAAGGTTGAAATCTCCAGATTCACGTACGATAGCTTTCTTCCATGCTTGTCGTCCCACTTTAGCCCTCTACGATCGAAAAGACTGCAGTGCAAATCCCTCGTCATATCCCGCGATTGGCGAGACGCCGTTTTCGAGTTTCCGAGCCAAACGGGATTCTGAATAAATTCGGCAGGTTCGCCTCATTAGCATACGCGTGGCGCACTGACTGTAAAAAGGAAAAAAAGATAGTACGGGACTAACGAAAGTCCCGTACTAAGGAAAGTACTGGATTAAGAAATGCCAGTGTAAGCTTGGTGTTGTATTATGTAGAAATATTAATGAGTTAAATGATTTCAACTGGTCAGTTGAAATTTAAAAAACAAAAACAAAAACAAAACAAAAAACAAAAAAATAACCATATAACTGGCTCATGGAAAATGAGAAACTTATATCAAAACTGATTTATTTAGGTTCATGTTATATACTTCCTCATATATATGAAAAAGAATTAAACAAAATGATTTTTCCTTATTATGGAATTCAAAAATGGAAAAAAAAAAGGAAAAACGAAAAGTTGTTAATCTTCCTATATTTAAAAAAAGATGTTTAGGAATGATAGACTTATACTAGATTCAAATCACTGAGACTTCCCTGGTTGTTGAAATTGTTGGATAATAGTTATAAAAAAAACATAAAAATACTTTCCTAATAAATAAATTAGGAGGATGACTGTTATATTCACAAATTAACTATTCAGTAAGTTATATGATTTTATTGTGTAAAACACAAATTTCCACTATTTTATCGTAATTTTCCAATTTGGCCGAAATGCGATTTGTTGCGTCTCAGTTTTTACGCGCAAGAGGTAAAGTGATGCGAACAAAATGCACAGTGCTGCACAGAAAATGCACGGCTGGAAGGTTGCGTAGAATTAAAGCATGAACACGTGACATGCATACGCACTCGCTATTGGCTACATCCTTGAACCGGTTTATCAACATGTATAATATACCTGTCGCAAGGAATCGAAGGGTGATGGCAAGTATCTCCTCTGGACAAACAAATCGCTCTCCTCATCTTAGTGTTTTGTTTACTTATTTCACAATTTACTACCTGGTGAAGTTTCTCAAAGGCGGCGACATCCAAACCTCTTGAAATCATTACTGGTGTCCTTGGGATTTTTCATAAAGCTGCTCGTAAAGTTACGAATGACTTTACGAACGACTTAAATTATGGTAAGCCAAATGAGATTCGCAATCCTTGTCAATCTCATGAGCTGAAGGTGAACTATGCAGACGTAAATTAAAATTACTATCGTTTACAAATATTTTCATTGCAAAGTGTATGTTTTACCATTATTTAATTAAGATTATGGGAAATGTAGTCAAACTTTGGTAACACGTCAGGAAAAACTTTGGGCATCCCTTTTGGCACTTCACATTCAAATGGCTCGTAAAGTCACGCGTTAATTTTTACGAACAGCTTTATGAAACACCCCCTGGTCCATTTGTTCATAAACAAGGTTCATGTAGGCTCCCAACGATGCCGTCGACGACGAATCCAGAGTTTTACCCAAAGAGCCCGTTTGCGGAAAGCAATCCGCTTGCGACCTCTACGGCACCTCCGCCACTCCAAACAGAGATATTACATGGAACCATAGAACTATAGTCCGGTGCTTGGAGCAGATTCCTTCTCGCTGCCATTTGGGTTGCTAAGCACTTCAAGGGGGGGGGGGGGGGGGGGGGGGGTATCTTGATATTTCGGTCAATAAATAATTTTTCTCCTTATATAGTACATTTCTCCTCAACAACGGTACTGTTTTATCTGCTTGATTCATCCCAAATCTAATGCTATCAAGTAAGCTATTTATATTCATTGGCCCTGAAGCCTTGTACTTAATTGTCATTGCCAGGGGCACTCTGTTGGAACATGAGTTTAACCAAGTTCAAATATTTTTTAAAGAAAAAATGCGAACAATAAGATATGAAAATGATAGAATTTAAAAAACATGAGAGAATATGGTATGGCGAGGTGAATATGGCAAGATCTGGAATGAAACTGAGCGAGAAAGAGAGAGCCAGATAGAGAGAGAGAGAGAGAGAGAGAGAGAGAGAGAGAGAGAGAGAGGAGGGGGGGGGGGGGGGGGAGTCGAGCAAAGATAATCATGCAAATTTTGGGGTGCGTTGTATTGTTAAAAGTTTTAGAGGATTGCGGCGCACCACCTTCATGCATGACCAGGATTTCACGGTCATATTTTTATGCATCTGTGTCAAAACCGAACACAAGCACAACCGTTGTTAACTAGTAAAAACCTACACCCGGACCTTTAGATCCATCTTTCTTTCAACTGCTTCAATCAGGTCATCATTCGGATCTAAAACCAGCAAAAGGAAAGCATATATCGCTTCTCGAATAGCGATACTAATCAGTCTTGATTCTAAAGGGAATATCAAGCTCCTTCAGCTGAATTTGTCACGCAACTGAGGGCACCATGAAGCGTTTGGTGTTCATGTGTTTGTTGGTGTCCACGCTCCTGTTCGTTTCCCATACTACAGCTCAGCCGAGGGGCGGCATTGTAGCAGGAAAACTTAGAAATGCCTTCACAGAGGATCAGGTAAAGCTTAGTCCACTCATTTTGGACGTTTTACTTTCAGTCTTCATGCATGTTAATTCATGACAAAATATGGAACAACATTGAAAAAAATTATCAGGTTTTCAAGGTGTTCATGGGCAAACCCGCTCGCTTTAAGATTCAGATTCATATCGATTCATATTAATTCATTGGTCCATAAAGGAAGCTCGTTTTGTTGGCATTACATATAAAGTACATACACAATATTAGAAAATAATATACAAACAATACATAACACATAGTAGCAATTTACAGTAACATGGTCATACGGAAACGGAAACGCATAATATGACGTCAAATAAGGAAATGATATAAACATATAAATAAACTTACAATATTGACAAGATAAGCATGATAAGAGGGATTCGGATTAATCTGTGAGATAGCAATATGCTTATAACTGAATTAGTTTTGGTCTTGAAAAATTTAACGGCATATGAACAAGATTTTTGAATAACACAGGATAACTTAGGATTTTTCTTTTTGATCGTGGTACATTTTGGTTGAGTGAAACGGTACAACTTAATCATGTTAATAAATGAATATGACTAGGTGACTATGAGCATGATGAGAAGATGACTAAGTAATATGTTATTCAAATCCAACGTTTTGTTGAGACAGAAATGAATACCAACGTCATACTTCTAACAGGAATCAGCTCCAAAATCAGAGGACTGACATAAAAAAAAAAAAAAATCGTACGAACATAGGCATAATATTCCATTTCACATTTTGGCACCACTATATATGTTGATGACGGTGATGATGATGATGATGATGATGATGATGATGATGACGGTGATTATGATGGTGATGATGGGAATGATGATGGTGATGATATTGTTCAATTGGTTTCACGATATTTGCACCGGCGACAATAATTTTGCTCCCGTGGAAATTCTGTACGTTAACCTAACCCCAAACCTAGTACTAAGCTTAATCCTTATCCTCGCATCATTCTGAACCAAAAACCACTTTCACAAGCCTAACCTTAACCTTGCGTCTTTGGAGAAATTAAGAGAGGAGCAATTATCGCAGTAGCAAATGTCGCGTCACCGTTCAATGGTGATGATGGTGATGATGATGACGGTGATATTATGATGATGATGATGATTATGATATAGAATAAAAAATGAATATATATCGGCAGCTATAGCTTTCAACGGCTTGCACAATTTCTGACATTTTAAAAACCATTAAAAGCCATTGTAGTATTTTGTAATCGTACATGTATATATATCGATCAAAAATAAATATAATGTAGAACATTATATTTCTAAAACATATTGAGCAGTTGAGGGTACATATTTATCACCTTCTATTTGATATATAGATTTTTAAAAAGGTGGCACACATCATACTCCATTTGACAACCCAACATCTTTTGGACTACTTACAATCTCGAGAACTTTCTTTCGATGCATTTCATCTTCACTTGAGTTGGTTTTTAAAACAATATGGGTGAAAGTAAAACTGTGAGGGTTTCTATCTTGTCTTTTTTTTTCTGACGGCGTGAGGAGACAGATATTAAGTAGTCAGAATTTCTAGTAAAGAGGAGAAGCAACTAAACTTCATTTCAACCTATCTTCTTTTTCTTCTTCTTCTTCTTCTTCTTCTTGGTTCTCCTGCCTCCTTCAATCCTGAAGATTCTTGCAGGTTTAATTTGTGTGTGTTGTATGCGCATCAGGGGAAGTGTAGTGTGCTGAATCATGTATTAACGTTTAGGTAAAATTAGAAATGATTGTCAAATTTGATTTTTGGGGGGCTTTTTTTCTGACATCATCCAAAGACAGGAATCAAGTTGTCAAAACGTTTCACATGGGTGGGGTGGAAAACAACTAATACTTCAGTATTTTCAATCCGTCTTTAAACCAGAAATTGGTGTTAATTTTGTTTTGTTTTCTTTTTGTTTTCTCTGCTGACAGCTTTCCAAGTCTGACATGAACCTGTCTCCACTTCTCCTCAAGATGAAGAGAGAAGCAGACGAAATGTTTGAGCGACGTCGTAAGAGAACACTCCGTAATTAGAACCAAGGAAGAGAGAAACTAAGAAGATGGATATAGATGGGCAATACGTCACCGACCGTGTTTAAACTTTAGTATCGGATTGCTGTATCCAGTTGATAACCCCACCATAGCTTGGATGAGACAAAATATGAAGTAAATGATATTTCCATCAAAATTCCTTGTAAGTTTAGGTTTACTATTCCTTCAATTTGTGACTGTTACCGGAAATACATTGCACCATACTTGCCCAGATATCTTAATTCAACATAGTGATCATACTAGAAGCTAGGAACAAAGTATTCTCAGCAGACATGTAGCACCATATAATATCCGGAATATTAGTAGTTAGATTTTTAAGAAAACGTCAGGATTTGAGTGCTGCCCGTTGCAGATATAGCGTCATTTTACAGAGTCAGGACTGCAACAGGGACTTATGAAAGCGAAATCGTACTTAAGGTGAATGTAAAATGAACAGTGCAAACATTGCAATCTTGGCGTTTGAGCTAATTAAATTCAAAGGTTCGATTAACGCAAGCAATAACGCAATCAAAATGACGCATCGTGCGGAACGGGTGTGATCTTGGAAAGGGGAAAATATTTTTGTGTGCTTCCTAATTAGTTTCAAGACAGTTAGGAAAAGTTACATATAAGAATTGTCCCTTGAAATGGATTACTCTACAAATGCCCCAAGTATTCGATACAGCTTGAGTGTTTGCCCCCTCCCCACCTGTGTGTAGTCCCATATATCCGTTTCCGTGTGTAGTGCACATTGTGCATGTGCTTTTCGGTAAGATCGAGTTGATTCTACCATTAAAAAAGGTTAATACTGTTTTGTATCAGTCAACATGGTCAACCTAACCAAACTGCTTTGAAACAGTTTCACATTGTAACTGCATGACCACCAGATCTCATTATTTTTCTGTAAAGTGATCGTGACAACAGATGATTTATGCCACTGCCAAACTTAAATGTGTTAGGCGTTAGTTTTGATAAACATACGCTCAAAGATATCAGAGGAACAAACTTGGAAAGGTTGTCTGAAAGAATAAAATTTAATTGGCAAACGACTGGAAACGTAACTTTAAATGATGTACATTAGACTTTAAGATACAGCATGTTCAGTGTAAAGTAATATGAATGCAATGCTATATCTAACCTAAGCATCCATAATATTTGAAGAATAACAATTCTTAAGGTAATGTCAAATGATATAACAAGAATTTTAAAGATATTGAAACGAGTAACCGTTAGCGGCAAATTATCCTCAAGCATCCATAATATTTGAAGACTAACAATATTCTTAAGGTAATGTTAAATGATATAACAATAATTCTAAAGATATTGATTAGATATTGAAACGAGTAACCGTTAGCGGCAAATTATCCTTAAACAAACCAAAAATAGAATCTTCGATTACTAAAGAAATCCAGGCTAGCCTGAATGATACATATTAAAATAATTGACATCATATCTTTCTACTGAAATTCCTTTGCGTACCTTGCCATAATGCTGTATTATCAATATTTATGCCACATTAACTCCCCACAATTCTTTTCGATATCATGTGATGCCAGTATAATGCTTGATTAGTCTTGCAGCTCTCGGAAGGTGTTTTGTTCTCATTTTGATTGTCTACATTCCTACAGGTTGTCACGCCACGCCTCCAAAGCTAAAGCTTTCTTTCGACTTTCTTGTCATATGACGGTTGATTATCTACCTGGAATTTTTAAACAACAACAACAACAGTAACAAAGACATCCAAAAAGAAACATCATTTTAAATCTGTTTATAACTTCAGTAGAGTTTACTCATATTATGCTTCATGTGCAACCACCCCTTGACCGACCCTCCACCTCTCCTCCTGTTTCTTTCAATATGATTAAATCATATCATAAAATCTTTTGTTTTTCACATCCAGTTTCTTTATCATACCATCAATATTCTTTAAATAAGGTTTCTAGAGTTTCGTTATGAATGTACTATTTCAGCTGTTGTCTTTTGTGCAGTACGCTTGTGCCACTCATTATTGATATAAACATGTATAATGTTCTTTATACCGCAATGAATAGAAAATTTGAAGAAAAAAAATGCACCTCCGCCCCAGATGTAAAAGTACATCTTACAAATTTACATAAACCTCTCAAATTATGTGAAAAATATCCACAAAAAGGCAGAGAGGTGACAAAATGAAATGATATATTTTCACATACTTAGAAAAAAATAGTCTTCTGAGTTTGTCAATTTGTTAAGTTAAATGAAGTTACGTAGCTATCAACCCACTGATTATATTACTGAATTCTCTCATTCCCTATAAACTTAATACAGGGTCATTATGGTTCCAGCAGGCAATGGGTTAACAAAGAAACATATTGTTTAAAGTAAATTGTTTATGACTGATGATTATGGAGCCTCTTCTAAGACACCTATGATGGATAATCATGCAGATACGGCCTGACCACCTGCTACACTATACACAATCCATTACCAGAAGATTGTACTTTTAAACGCCTCGTTTTGTGTTCCTTTTCTGTGTAAATAAATCTGGTTAATGCAGCGAACGGATCACTGAATTTTCGGGTCATTTGCGCCGAATAGTTGTTATCCATCTTTTGAATAAACTATCCGCCATTGTTCAGCTGTCAACAAAAGCTGAATTCGTGCAAAGCATTAAAAAATATTCACTATTAAATAAAAGTCATTCAGCTTAGGGTACTGTAATATTTGATGTATTGTCGACCTTGTGAGAATATTACGCCGTGCATGGAAAGAAACCCTACAGTGTAATGGGACAGTTATGCTATTTCATGGTGCTTAAAATGATTTATTGTACGCAGTCTGATATGTGTAGAGATTTGAATACAGAACTATACGATTTAATGTATTGTTTATTGTGTCCTTGACTCTGCCTTTGGGTTTTCTAGTTCATTTACATAAAACATAAAAGACATATTCTCGGATATGAGTGCAGTTATCTGTGCGATGTTACTGTAAGATCATACGTAAACATTGTACATACGATCCAAAGATTAGTAGCATTCAAGATTTTGTGTGTCCATGTGATGAATCATATTTACATGAATAAAAATGTTGTATATTAGTATCGAAATGCAGATTGGAATATACAAGCCTGCACATACACTTCTAGATATGGTAGTGGAAACCCTGCACATAAATGAAGAGACATTTCAAATAAAATGAACATCCGGGAATGGTTAGAACTTATGTATCAACGTCATCGTCCACCAACCGTGACGCTTTATTGTGGGATACCGTGAAAGCCTTGTGACACAAAACCTTTTGTGTTGACAAACATTTTATCATGTGTACAATTCCTTTCAGTCAAGACTGCATAATGGTAATGAACTATCAAAACAGAAACAAAAAGTACCCCAAAAACAGATATTCAGAAAAGATCACTTTTTAGATGAAAGAATTAGAGCAGGCTGAAAAAGATGAGCTGACAGAAAAAAAAAAGAAGAAGAAGAAGGATATGATAAGGACAGGAAGCATCTGACCTTCCACGAACGTCTTTCCGAGTAAAGAAAAACTGAAGTAGCTTGGACTCTTTTTTATTTTGGATGCAAAAGTGAACAAAAGCCTCCCAGAAATTCACAGAATCATTACAGATTTCAAATAAAATCTCGTCACAGACCATATCACTAATTTCTCGGGGGGAGGGGGAGGGAGGGGTATATATCCCATTACAAATTTCAAATAAAATCTCGTCACAGACCTTATCACTAATTTCTCGGGGGGGGGGGGGAGGGTATATATCCCCACATTTTAGAGAGGGGGGGGGGGGCTGGCGGATACAAATATACTCACACACCGACACACACTTCCCAAAGAAGAAATAACATTTTGATTTGATATATTTGAGAAATTTATCATAAACGACGGTTATAGTAGTAAAAATTCTATTTGAAATGCCTTTTTAAACCAGAGTGAGGATTGGAGGGTATGTATTGGTGTGTGCGGATGTTGGCGTGGGTGTGTGTATTGGTGTGTGGCTTCGGGCTAAAATTTTCTCAAAAATATTTCGAAAAGGATTTATGCCATTGAATCTTTTTAAAACTAATGAATTATATTCACAAATCTGTTGATATAGCTTTTTTTGACCATCAGTTTTCAATTTTTTAATTTAATGCAATAATTTGAGATTCGCCTCCGTTGACGACGCCTCTGCCTGCGCCACCTCCACGACTCGTCCCAGATGGCGAGAGGTATCTAATCACGATGTATCTGGTGTTGCCGTGTTATATGATGAAGGAGAACGCTGAAGTAAGATGTCGCTACACTCGTAGTGTGGCTACTACAGCCGTCTGTGAAAGCAAAATGAACAAGACAGAAAGGGGGGGGGGGTGGAAGGAGAGGAAGGAGAAAAAGAGTATGATGGGAAAGGAGAGGGAGAAAGAGAAAAAAGTACAGAGAATAGAGAAAAGAGTGGAAGAGAGAGAGAGTGAGAAGGAGAAAGAGGGATAGAGAGAATGTGTGTGTGCATGTGTGGGTGTGTGTGTGAGAGAGACAGAAAGAGTGAGAGAAAGAAAGATGATTACAAACAGAAAAAAAAAGAAAGAGAATGGAATAGAGGTCAAGTGTAATGAACTCTCGTAGTTGCATGTCTATTATCATTATTATTATTATTATTATTATTATTATTATTATTATTATTATTATTATTATTATTATTATTATTATTATTATTATTATTATTATTATTTTCTAATTTCAGTCTTCTTTCCTCCTTTTCTTCCTCTGCTCCCCCCCCCCTCTCTCTCTCTCTCTCTCTCTCACTTTTCTGTCTCTTCTCTATCGGTGTCTCCCTTTATCTTTTTGCATGTGTCACGTGTTCCCTTTATCATGCATATTTATACAACTTTATTAAATAAATCATGTAAATGGTATGAATGCTATAGCGGAAGTGAAATAAATCAATCACTTTGCTTTGAATTTGAATCAAATGAAGCGCTGAGAGGCAATATGGGCATATAATAACCAGCAGTTCAAGTAAGAAATGGTGTGCAGACCATAAACTGCACTTTATTTTACATCTATCAGTACCTGCATCAGTGGCGGATCCATGGGGGGGGGGGGGGCTTGGGGGCGCAAGCCCCCCCCCCCTATTTTTTGCATTTTTGCATTGCATTTTTTCGCTACCTAAAAAAAAAAAAAAAAAAAAAAAGGAAAGGAAGAAAACAAAACAAAACAAAAGAACGTCAGCGCAAATTAAAATTGTATCACCAGCGCCGGGTAAGCACTGTATCTCCGACGTGGTAACTAATTATTTTTGTGACGATTCTCTGGTGCCGCCGTTAAAACGCAAAAACATGTGAGCCGCTCGGCAGCAAGCCCCACTTTGGTAAAAACCTGGATACGCCTATGTGCATCTTTATATAAATACAACAGTGACTTGAATAGGAGTGCATAGTATGTACTCTTACGCCATCTATTGATATTTCATATGAAGGAAAACAGATTTTTAAAAAAAAATGTTTAAATTATAAACGTGTTTATCCTGTTTATCTTCAAAATGAATTTTTGAGTGGCCGGAATTGGCCTATTAAATGATCTAATCAGTGTCGTCAATGAGATCAAAATATAAACGCGATAATCCCTTATGTAATTTTTTGTGGTCAGAATAATTTACCTTTCAGAAATAATTCTCGGCGTTTCTCCCGATGGTGGGTATTTGGTGCACCATTTGCTGGAAAGAAAATGAAATGAAAATATTTGAAGCAAAATCAAAATTATAGAAATAGGTCAATTAGACTAAAAATATTACAAAAAAGATCCAGACAAAAGGAAATAGAATTTGGAGAAGGGGGAGGAGGAGGAGAAAGAGAAGGAGAAGAAGAAGAAGCAGCAGAAGAAGAAGGAGGAGAAGGAGAAGAAGAAGGAGGAGAAGCACAAGGAGAAGAAGAAGAAGAAGAAGAAGAAGAAGAAGAAGAAGAAGAAGAAGAAGAAGAAGAAGAAGAAGAAGAAGAAGAAGAAGAAGAAGAAGACGAAGGATTATGAAGAAAGATAAAACTAAAAATAAAAGCAGTAAATCAAAAGAAGACAAAAATTAATGTACAATAAGTACAATAGTACATTCACGACCATGACGACATCTGGAAAGTGAGTATGTCTAATTTTATTTACATGGTATTGTTTCGTTTTATTCGTACAATTCCTAATTGTCCAACACACCTCTCACTTTCTGATCACTTGATGTGAGGCTACTGTAGTAACATCCATTGAGTTGCTGCCAGCTCAATATCTTTGCAGCCCAGTCCATCCGAAAGAAATCGACATAACTGAGAAGGCCACAGACCACAGCTGAAATACAAACACAGATTTAAAAAAAAAATCACAAAAATCGAAGATGTAACTTATATCTTCTCCTTTTTTTCTTTTTTTTTATTTCTTTTGTTTGTTTGTTTCTTTCTGTCCTTGTTGTTGTTGTTGTTGTTGTTGTTGTTGTTCTTCTTCTTCTTCTTCTTCTTCTTCTTCTTCTTCTTCTTCTTCTTCTTCTTCTTCTTCTTCTTCTTCTTCTTCTTCTTCTTCTTCTTCTTCTTCTTCTTCTTCTTCCAATTCCTTTCCTCTCCTTCTCCTTCTTTTTCTTCTCAAAGAGTTATGTGTTTACGTTAATGTGTAACTGGAACATCCACATAGGTGATCAAAGTTATTCGACTCAGTGGTAATATTATTGTTAACTGCGTTTGCTGTTAACATTATCATGATTAGTGTTCGCCACTATGGTTGAGAAAAAAAGGTGTCTGTTTTAGATTATCCAAGCTAGGGTTAGACTTAGTATTTTGAGCTTAGGGTTGCAGTTTAGAATTTGAAAGAAACCAAGCATCGTTTCAAGAGTTCATCTCATGCACATAAAAATTCAATGATTGGAATAATGTATACCTGATATAGAATGGTATTAGTTAAGGTTTTATTGATTTGTAATTATCTTTCTTGTTTGCGCCACAGTAAAATTCCTTTCTTTCACACGAACCTTGCTCAATAAAGAGATCTCGATCACCCAGGGGAAAACCAAGCATACTAGTGATTATCGATTCGCGATAAATATCCTTGCAGTAGCTTTCGAGAATGGAATCTACGGTTGGTGGTTGGTGCACTTCTGGGGGCGCCATTTCTGATAACCTGGCATTCAACTGTTGAGTACATCCACTCTGGGTGGGAAGATAAGAAGAAGAAAAAAAAAAAAAAAAGAGGAAGAAGAGAAAATTGATTTCACACGATTTAAATAAGAAAAGCGATTTTCAGAAAGTCGTTCTTCTTTTTTTTGTCGGATTTGGAGAGCGGATACATTTAGTAAGAAAAATTTAAAGATTAAAATTGCCTCGACGATTTATGCAAAATGAATGTGTTCATGCACGCTGATCCGTTAGGACATGAGAGGGCAAAAGTGAAAGCAAGAGAGGGAGAGAGAGAGAGAGAGAGAGAGAATTAGAAAGAAAGAGAGAGAAAGCTAGAGAAAGAAGGAGACAATGGAAATAAAAGAAAGAGAAAGAGGTGAAGAGAGAGTGGGATACGGAGAAAGAGCGGATGGGGGAGGGTGATCGATAAGAGGGGAAGTAGGAAGAAAGAAAGAGGAGAAGGTGGGGGGAGAGTTAAGGTTTAAGTGAAGTAGAAACTACTCAGACGGGAAATGCCATAGGACAGTGACGCTGAGAGGCAGAAAGGGAAGGGAGGAGAAGAATAAACAGGAAAGGAAAAAGTTAGAAAAAAATGCGAAGAGAAGAAGGAACAAGAGAGAGAGAGAGAGAGAGAGAGAGAGATTTGAGGAAGTTAAAGGACAACGCTAACCTGAAATACTAATCTCGTAATTCATAATGGCCAGTATGAAGTCAGCCTGCATGGACACTATATACATGATATACCAATATGCCGTGCTGTCCCCTACAGGCCCAATAATCCAATCACTTCCAGTTGATCTCCCCTGTCTTTGTGACATCAGCCCCCCCCCCCCCCCCCCCCCCCCTCCGATCATCGGCGAACTGATGATAAGATCGGACAGCAATGATTACCATGGCACCTACCCACTCTCCAATCATGAGTTTATGACAACTTCGATTCTCGGTGCTGAAGATGAGTTTCCTAAAACCCCTGTCACACCGACGAGACCCATACCGACATATCGAACAAAACACTGGTGTCGTAGTTGGAGACGCGAGAATCGGGGGTTCAATCCCCGGCACGGCACTTTATTGAGCAAGGCATTCTATTTAAATTGCTCTTTTATCATACATTAAAAAATTTTATACCAACGTTTGCATGTGTGTGTGTGTTTCTTAAAAATATATCCTTAATGAACAAGAGTCAATCTGCGTGAAATCGGTGTGATCGAGGTCTTAGCTTTCTCTTCCCATAAAGTAATAAATACTGACAAATTCAACAAGGAGGGAGAACCCATAGAAAGACGCCTCGATCGATACATTTTGCAATCTTTACTTTCACCGCGATACGATCAGACTTGTGTTGCTCAATAAAGTTGGAAATTCAGAATGGCAAGAGGACAATAGCAAATATTATGGTAAACGAAATATCTCCGTTATCTTTCGCTGTGACGGTTTATTTGACTTAGTACGTGAAGTGGCTAGAACGTGACAGAAAACATTTAGATCTACCATGTCTACGGTGAATATGCAGCAACAGAGAGAAAGAGAGAGAGAGAGAGAGAGAGAGAGACAGACAGACAGAGAGGGGGAAGAGAGACAGAGAGAGATACAGAAAGAGGGGGAGAGAGACAGAGAGAGATAGATAGAGAGAGAGAGAGAGAGAGGGGGGGGGGGAGACGTATAAGCAACAGAATATTCTCCTATTTTGAGAGCAAGGTGCCCGAACATGTTTGAATCACAAAAAAGCGCATTTTCCTTATTTCTTTCTCGTTCACTCGTATGCAATGTTTAGATCCGAAGTTGATATTTGGACATAAGACGTCAGCCTCCTGCCCCTCCGCAATCATAATACTCGCGTTGCTAGCTGCCCCCCTCCCCTCATTATCAATGCCTCTTCATTGGCTTGACACACATCACTGGTCCGACACAGTTTTGAAATTTACAACAACAACGAAATATGTATGAAACGAAATTCATTATTTTCATTCTAAATTTGACATGTGTAGATCACTGCGTAGCGTTTGTCGCCCTAGTGTTATGTTTTCTACTCTCTACCTCCAGAAATCGGTCGTCTAAACATGCTAAACAGAATTTATAATACTTTATCAACATTGAATACCATTGACGATTCAGCCAATATGGCCAGTGACTATTCTACCGTAAAATGGTAAATACTTGGCGAGAAGTAGAAAATGAAAAGTGACAAATATGAAAGAGCAAGAATATAAATGAAAAGGAAGAAAATGGAAAAGTAGAAGGGTTACAAAAGGCAAAATCAAAAACCCAAGAAAACCCAAGAAAGAGGGAGAAGATTCATTCAAGCAAGAGAAAAGGGAATTTATTAGCGGTCAGGTGATGGTTATGATTACTGTGACGATGTTTTGATGATGATGACGAATACCACAGAAGAAAGGGACAAAAGGGGAGTTTCGCTCTTTAAGCACAATTTAAAAAACATCTATCTGTGCTATACGTGCGTGCTTTCAAAGTACTCAAGGTGGTTGGGGGAAAGAAGAAAATAGGAGAGCAACAGTGTCAACAAGAACAGAAACAAACAGAAAACAGCTGGAAAATACGTAGAAGATTGATATGATACTTCTCGAGCAAAGATGATTTTCTGCTTGACTGGTGTCCCCTTACCAAAGCTGTCCCGCAATCAAATCAATTATACGCTCGCTCAATTACGCAATGGCGCGTCCTCTCCGATTTCATGTCAGTCGATGCAAATTGGGAATGGGCCTTGAATTTGGCAATCGGTGCTCCAGGGTTTCTACCTACTCAGTCGTCCCATTTGTGAAATATATCTCACAGGGAACATTGTGAACCTTCCGTAAGAAAGGCAAGGAGACATTATGTTAGAACAACTGAAAAGGGGTAGAAATGATTCTATAAACATTCCAATATAATTTTGTAAGAAATCCGTGCGAGGTATATAAGAGATATATAAGGTATATGCCAGAGGAGTCGCAAATATGGCTAATGTTTATTCAAAAAGAAAACTGTGTGGGGCGCTTGGACAGGATTCTATGCAGGGAATAGGTATGCTATAATCCAGGAAATGATTTCTCTGCTATAATATATGAATACTGGGATAAAGCATAACATCATCTTGTTAAATGTCTTTCATGGTTATGAATAATGGATTTAAGCATCTTTGATCACCTGGTGCCTTTGATTCCCCAATATACACATCATTAATGTTATGGCTAATACATGTAATCCTTCAGCACGATTTGATTTCAGTATAACACACATTTTCTAGACCCCGGCCAAAGAAATCTCGGGCTTAGTGTTCGATGGGCTAAGTAAGTCCATAACTATGATAAAGAGGGGTCCATCCCCATCGTAACCTTGATCATATCACACTAACAAAAACAAAAAATAGTAAAAAAACAAAAACAAAAATATAGGTTCAATTTTGCACCCTTCAAATACAGCGCTGGTAGCTCCTTTATGGGTACAACTTTGCAACCTAAGAAGCATTTTGCACCTTTAAGGTGCAGTGAGCTACATTTTGCAACCTTAAGGGTGCAGAGTTGTACCCTTTAGGGAAAGTGCAAATTTGCACCCTTTTGAATTCAAATGTTTCTGCACCCTTAAAGGTTCAAAGTTGCACCTTTAACAGTGTTTAAGGGTGCAGACGGGTATTTCCGGGTGCAAACAAATACAAAAGGGTGCATCTTTGCATCTTTTTCAAGTTAGGTGCAAGATTGCACCCAAACAGGTGCTGCCAGTTTTGCATGTAGGGTGCAACAATGAACCTTTTTTCTTCGTGTGTAAGAATATGACCTCAAGGCGTGTCGCAATGGGAACCAAACTGAGAACCTTATTTCTCAATGTTTCGCTCATGCAGGTTTATAGTACGACACCCCTCCCCCCCCCCCCCCCGTTTTAAAATGATCTAGAGACGCCCCTGTACCGCTCTTTCTTTTCTTTCTTACCTTGCTACCAATCATGAGGTAGAGGGCTTGATGAGTTAGGGTGTATCTATGGCAACGCTGGAATAGTCTTTCCACGCATTTATCCTCTAGAACACATCGTTGGGTAGTAGGAGCATTGGGTGACCTGCGGCAAGAAATGGGAGAAGTCAAAAGAAATACATATACTTGGGTTTCGGAGAAAAACATGAAAGATTAGTGAACACTCCATCACTCCATCACCTCTTTCTGATTGGTGTTTTTAGGTTTCTGATTCTGAGTGCGTGATGAAGTAGCTAGCAGTTGTGATGAATGGAGGTGAAAGGAGAAAAGCGAAAGGAGATATCTAAAAGGGTGAAAACAAGAATAATTATAGAGAATTAAGAGGAAAGAGAAAATAAAACAAGGAAGAATGGGTGAAGGAGGAAAGGAAGAAGGACTGTAATGCAGTGGAAAAGAAAAATAGTAATAATGTTCTGATTCATATAGAGTCCGGGAATAAAAGAAACAACAACAACACGAAACTCATTAACATATTGAAACTGTCCCATAAGACCCAAATAGAATTTCGAAATAGATATTCGCATCGTTCATATCGTTATTTCTGTCCAAATATTTCTCCATAAACATCGAATTTCATCGGCAGAGGGTACACAGACAGAAAAAGAGTATTTTTGCATATTGGCAGAGAAAAAACTCATTTATAAATTAATGCCATTATTCTGCCCCTAATGGGATGGCACTGACTAAGAACATGCCCAAATTGAAGCAGTGAATATGGTTCATCATCTCAAATTGGTAGAATAAAAAAGGCATAGATTTAGAAAAAATAATGTTAAATGATATTCTCGGCAAACTCAGCTTTCTTATCCATTCGCTAGTTCACGAATAATAAGGTTTGCGCTGTATACCTGCGACCGGAAATGTATGAACTCGAGTATATCAAAGTAATCCACAACACCGTCTTTTCGGTGAAATAGAGTCTATTTTGAGCAATTTCCCTTCTAAACAATGTTTTGAATTTAATTGGTATCTTTTCAATGCAAATTTTCATATTTCTTCCAGAACAACGGATGTACGCTTTCCTGAATTATATTTGCTTCGAAACAAAGAAGAATGCCTTATATGAATACATGGAACAATAATCCATTATCCTTCATTCTCTCTCTCTATCTCCTGTCTCTCTCTTTCTTTCTCTCTTCTCTCCATTAAAAAAAAAATCAATTTCTTCCTGTTTTCCAGCTCCGAGTCTCGTAGTCTGTCACGTCTGTCTCCCTTCTTTTCTTTCCCTCTCCAACCCTTTCTATTCCCATCTTCCTCTTTTTCATCTCTCTTTCCTCTCCCTACCCCCCCCCCCCTCTCACACACACACACACACACACACAAACACACCCCGACACATACTTTCTTTCTAAAAGTCACCCGTCTCTTATCCTTTCTCTCTCTCTAATCACCCCTTCTCTCTCCCTCTTTCTCTCTCTTCTCGCTCTGTCTCTCTCCCTCTCTCCTGCTTACCAACTCAGTCTCTCGACCCCTCAATTTTCTATTCATCTCCTCAAACGATGTGTTTTCATACCCCCTAAAATCATAAACCGATCATATCTTTGTAATTATTCCCCGGACGGATGGAAAAACTAGTACTCTCACAGTGACATTGCGTAAACATCATATCAACTTACTTTGCTGATAAAATCACTCTACCTCTAACAATAATTGCCAGAATATTATGCAACTTCGAGTATGCAACGGAAAGGCCTGAACTTGCGGCGTACGTACGTAGCCAGGATTTAGCCTGTTTGGATGGGGGTACAATGGGGTAACGGGTTTTTCGAGGGTCGCTCTAAGCAACAAAAAATCATATTAAATCATTATCCCAAAAGAAATTTATGGAAATTAGATTCGACATCTGACTATACTGATACCTGAAATGGGTGGCCTGTGTATTAAATTGTGTATTATCTATGGGAATATAAGAATTCATTATTCAACAGGTTGAAACAAACAAACAACCAACCAACCAACCAAACAAACAAACAAACAAAAATAGATACAAAGTGTTTGTAGTAGATGGGTATATGCAGGGCTTTCTTTTCTCATATCCAAACTGTCATGCGGTTAATAAGAGAAAGAAAAATTCTTAAACGGTGGTAGTATAACAAAAGGTGGGAATGACTTTCCTGGGGGTTAAGTGATTACTAACGTTTCCAATGATTTGAACGGCCAAAGATGTAAAGTGCTGGGAAAATCGGGGGGGGGGGGGAAAGGTTTATAGGTGTCGCTATCTTTCCTGAATCCAACGGTACATCAGTCCCTACCTTTTGCCATGTAGAAGCTGTGAAATGCAGTGATCAGAGATACTCTCGTTAAAGAGAGGTGGCTCACATTCAGCATTAAAGTCATCCATACCCCTGAAGGAGACGGGCTTCGTCAACGACTTCGGAGGCCACCCCCAGTCCATGGTCAAATCTAAGACGGCACCTACCTCTGTGATGATAAAGAAGGAGCAAGTCACCTACATCTCTGGGTGACATAATTTTTTTTTTCAAAATTCTCATGCTTCATTAAATGTATTTTATTAATTGTACTTTGATTAATTAGACGTGAGGAAAGGGGAGGGGGCAAATAAAATTGATCTCGTATGCAAAACAATGAAAATAATACTATTTCAAGACATATTCATAAATATTAACACTATGTCCTGAAATAGATGATAATAGATGCCTTGAAATAGATAAATCCTTTTAGAGTGTAATGTCACTATTTCTTTGTATTTCATCAAAATGTCATAATATAGCGTGCATGTTTACATATCAAATTTACTGTTTGACGACCTCAACCGAACTCAAGCTTCTGCTTTTTCTGGATGAGGTCACATACACAGAAGTCAGATTATTCTAGACATTTAATATGAAACAACTAGCTATTATGCCCACTCTCCAATCTCACTTTATTTTCGAATTTACAAGTCATAGGTCTCCCGTTTTTTATTGTCTATTTGTACATATATATATATATATATATATATATATATATTTAGTAACGTCCATGCATACGTTCTCCTTTTGTACTTGTACATGTACTACGTTTGTTTCTCGTTTAAAACTTGTATTTTTTGTATTGATCACATTTCTATGATCTATTTGTGAACTTTGAAGTTTGTAACCTTGAGTTTATCTATCTATAATAAATGCTGAATTGAACTGAATTGAATTGAAGTGCAATATTTCCCCCCTCACCTTGAAAGTCCTCGAATTTTTCACGTGTGTTAGGTAGAGCAATCTCCATGATTTCCCTGGCTTTCTCTAGAAGTCTACTGAGAGTGAGTATCATCTCAGAGTCCTTTGGTTCAATTTGATGCAGAGTTGCATTCAGTTGGTCTATGAGTAAGAAACAAAACTATGAAATTCATTCATAAAATTTAAGATACGTTAATACCATCATATCTTTCAAAAGCGTATAGCAGTACTTTTGATGACATTTGCCTTGACTCTGAAAAAAGAAAGACACTGACAGTCATATAGAAAACTGCTTTCAAATGTCTCTGTGGCTGCCGGGGGCAACATCCTGGGCACATATTTTCGGTGTATGTTTGGATACTCCAGTGTGTGTGGTGACGTTTTTTCTCTCTTATGGTGACTTTGTAAATGTCCAGTTCAAGGCATCGAACCAATCTTACCGGCCTATTTGGGACTCTCCTCATGTCTGAAGGTATGACCAGTTGTCATAAATTAGATTTGATACCCGAAGTGGTTGCTGTTCGCAAATGCATGATATGTTTTGTGTTTTTTTTAAAAGTGCGATCTTAAAAAGAGAGAAAGAAAATTTCTTTAAAAACCAAGAGAGAAAATAATACCATGTGCATTGAAATTAGAAGGAATGCAATGTAATGATGATGATGATGATGATGATGATAATGATGATGATGATGATGATGATGATGATGATGCTGATGATGATAATGATAATGATAATAATAAAATGAACAGTGCTTCTAAAGCGCATATCACGACCGTAGTGTCTCTATGCGCTTACATAAACCAGAAAGAAGTGAAACTAGGGGTAACCATGGAGACAAAAAGCAAGAGGGAATAAAACGGATCAGAAAGACAAAGAAAGATAACTCGGAATATTAAAAAGAGAGTAGGCAATTGCCTCCATAGGGATTTCTTGCTGTCATTTATGACACGAAATATCTTGATTCATACAAACGCAAATATGTTGACAAAAATAATGTGGCATTGCCGAGACGAAGACTGAACACCAGCGCTGAAAACTTAAGACGATCTCCCTTGGGAACCTGATCATTATCTTGTCTCAATACACACATGCTCCGACTCGCTATGGTGTCATAATAACGATGCCGACTCATGATGTCATAACCTGTTATTCTGTCCCCTCGAATTCGAGACTTTTCCGAAGGGAAAAGAGCCTTCTTAATTTGTTAAAAGCTAAGAAAGAGAGTTGGGTCGCCATCGCATCCATTACACTAATTTTGGTGTTGTGTTGCGAACGCGCTCGAATTTTTTTGGGTCTTACCCGCGGCGGAGTCGAAAAAGAATGACATGTTTTTAGACGACTCTCAAACATTACATGCATTCCCATGGAATTCCTGTCATCTTTATTCATTTCTACGGTAGATTTTGAAATAAAATTCTATCGAAAGTAACAGACTATAAACAAAGATTGTATACATTTTTGACTAGGATATAAATATATTTCGTGAAATCGAAGGAGTAAAATTCGGTGTTTTTGATTTCCGGGGTTATCTATAGTTCAAGTTAAATTTCAAGTTCAGGTTTTATTTCCAAAATAAAACGAGGCATAAATATTTTTTTAAAACAAAAATATTGTAAATTGATATACATTATCATTTTCAAGTAATGTTGTTCACTATCAAAACATTAATGATTATCTTCAGACAGGCTTTGTTTTACTATAATTTTCACTCTTTCTTACGTACTTGTTTTTACTATTTCATATGATATCAATTTTACTATTTTCTTAATTACAAAAGATTACCATTTTAGTGTTCAATTTCATCTACCGACGAAAAAAATAATGTATCGTTCAAGTCCCGATAATTACAGAGGATTAATATGTTAAATTACAGACAACAGCACAGTTATGCTTTATTCATCATTTTGCAAATACTACATTCTTAGTTTTACGACCCCCAGATCGAGGCAAATTTAATAGATCCCTATGCAGATTAATGCTCAGAATTCAATCTGTCACAGTGCATAGAAGCTAAATGAGTCGTAGTGCAAAGCGTTTTATCTTCTCTATAATTTCCTTTAAAAATATAAATTTTCTTCCTGGTATTTTATAGTATTCGTCACTGGTTTATATGTATATTAATATACCTGTTTCGGGGGATGTAAAAAAAGATAATTTTCAACATGAGAATTACACTTATAACATAGTTTCTAATCAAACGATCGTAATAGGTCTTTTTGACCTAATACCCTCACTTGTCCTCACATTTTTTGGGTTGTCGTTTAATGAATTCAGTGATATCACAGTTATTTGTTTTAAAAACCTCTCTTTCGGATAACGATTATAATAAGATAGAGGGCTTTCTATTCCATGCAGAAGAAGTACAATATCTACAGACGTTCCCGGAAGGGAGTGGAGGGTGGGCTGTAAGAGCATAAGGGGGAGGGGGGGGGGCAGATCCGGATAACTTTATGTGAATTGTTCGTAAGTCCAAAATCATACCGAACCTCCTCACGACTAAAGGAGAAAACAGGTATGCAGGGAGGTTAAACCCTTAAAAAGGGGTTTTCCCTAATATTTCCTCAGGAAAAGACTGGTTGGCAGTAGGGTACACCCCCATGATGGAACCTCGTCTAAGAAGTGAGATTCAGAGGGAAAGGAAAACAACCATACTTTTTCTTTTATACGTCAACGTGTTTGTAGACACGATAATGATGATGATGCAAAAGCTTAAAAGAAGCAATTATTAAACCTTTAGTTCCAATAATAAAAAAAAAATTGTGTCATTCACTTAACGAATTTTCGAAGTTTCTTAACATCTTTTGCAAGTGATTGAGCAACACATATAGAGACAGGAAAAAAACAGAAAAAGAGAGATGAAGAAAAAAAGACAGTGAGAAGGAGAGAGAGAGAGAGAGATAGACAGAGCGAGAGAAATGGAGGGAGAGTAGATGTGACATATTTACCCCTCCAACCTTTGGTATGCACTGGCTGGTACATTATCTGCAAGCGAACAATATTATTATTCATATGAGGAAAAATTTCTTCTTGCATGGTGCGTTACATTCTTTTCTCCCATTAACTAGTTTTCAGAGCTATAATATTATGCTCAAATACCTCTTTCCCGCTATTCAGAACATTTCTTTGCTTTTCATGTACTCAGCCAACAATGGTCAGATGATAGTTACGCTCAAAGTTGAGAGAATTTGTCGCATATCATGCATGGAACACGATTGTTCTAACAACAAATTATGAAAATGATACATTCATCGATATCAGGCCATGGTTGAAGGTAACTTAATGCTGAGTGCACAAAGCGAGACTTTGAACAAGGAATTATACCCACGCTTCGAACATTCTGATGGAATAGTCGTAGGGAGAGAGAGAGAAAGAAAGAAAGAGAGAGAAAGAGAGAGAAAGAAAGAAGGGGGCGGTGTGCATTGTACAAGACGCACATTATGGGGGTATGTGAGGAGGTATCTACAAGACAGTCATGTTGATACACATGTACATTGTCATGACTGTATACTCTCTTCTTTCTCCTCCATCTTTTCCCCCATCTATCACTAAAGTCATATCATCATGATTGTATAACATAATATGTAACAAAATCCCAATCCCAGTTCGGCGTTCGTACATGTCTAGAGAGAAAATTAGAATCACGCTTTTCCGTAACCTTCCACTTTGGCAAGATAATGTTTAAATCATTACAATCAGACGTTGATGTATTCACCAAGAGGGATTTCTCTACTTGATAATGGATAAGTTGAATCATGCTGTCCCAGGGGCCGTATCTATATTCATGCATCTCATACAGAGGGATGATATAAATCACATCCGGCTGGTGAACCCCCCCCCCCCCCCCGCCCCCCCCCCCCAAAAAAAAAGGGAAGAAAGTGGTCATGAATTTTAAGAGTACAAACAAACCCTCTTTTCAATTTTAGACCCCCCAAAGGACTGAAATTTTTATCCTTTGTCGCTCCTGTTTATGTTTTTTTGGTTTTTTTTTAGGGGGTTGTCTGCTTTTTTCCTCACTCATACCTCGTACGAGCGACTTTATTAGTTATATTTTGATTACAAAATACCAAAGGCAGGATTATCTGAAATCATTGATGACACTGAAATCAAAGATACAGAAATAATTGCTCATTTTCCTTTTGAATCATGGTATCTACGAATAAATTTACAACTCAGTTAATATTCTATCTTAATAAAACTCCTCTACAATGCTTCATAGCAGTAGCAGAAACTCTGATAACACACTGATCAAAAAATTATTGTGAGATTGATCGTGAAATTCTTTCCGTCTGCAATAATGAATCCAATTATCATTCTTTTCGTCTGCAACATGGAATCCAATAACTGAATCCAATTATATTATTTTAATTTAATTTAATACTGCAGATGAAAAGACTTTCATGATTAATCTCATTATAATATTTTTAAAAATAAAAATGGTTAGTAACTACATTATAATTTTCAGTTCGTGTATTGTTTCGTTCGTTCGTTCGTTCATCATTCTTTCAATAACTTTCAAAAAATACCTTGACCCCTTCGCATTCAGTTAACATGTATAGCAGGTGGAAATTAATCCTCAAACGATTTAGAGCTTAGAAGAAAAATCTTATACGCTTTGCCATCCGTTAATTCTTTTACCCTTAATGTTAAACTCCTTTTCGCTCATTTACGTCGAGATATTTTTCTCTACTTGCTTATTGTCCATATAACCATTTATAATTTCTACCTTTTTTCTATTTCTTCTTGTCTGTTTTCTTTTATTCATTTTATTTATTTGATTCCTATCATATCCCTTGTTTAAACGTATCTCTTTCTCTATATATATATCTCTCTCCCTTTGTCCCTCCCCGCATATCGTCTTTCCCATCGCACTTATACATGTACACTCTTAAAAATTCCGAGTCAGACTTGACCCGGAAAATAGTCTGTTGGGGCCACACTCCATTCCGGGTCAAAAATAACACGGATTAAAGTCAAAATAACCCGGAATAAGGTCAAATGTGACCCGGAAACAAGTCTTCGTGACCCTATTCCGGGTCATTTTTGACCCGGAATGGAGTGTGGCCCCATCGGACTATTTTCCGGGTCAAGCTGACCCGGAATTTTTAAGAGTGTATAAAGATTATATTCCCTGGTACTCTCCGATATGCATCTCTTTCTTAAAGTAAATCCTCATTTAAACATATATTCCCCCCCCCCTCATTTACCACATTTATACACACGACCCCGTTCCTCTCTCTCCCTCTTCTCATGGTTGACTTCGACTGAGTGCATTTTGTGGAGAACATTCCACATCATCACCCCCCCCCCCCCCCCCGTGGCTTTACAATGAATTTTATAGAGTGTATGTAAAGTTTTAATAACTCTCAATTTAGGCATCTTTGTAAAGATATTTCATTCTTTTCGATAAATTAGAGACTAAAAAGATACTCACAAGGTTTAAGTTTAATCTTCAACTAACTACGCGCATCTCTACTTCAATATCTTCTTTGCATTAGGCACGATGATTTCAAGCAGAAATAAATAAAATCATTTTATTATGTTTTTCATGCTCGAATTTCAGTGTAATTTTTCGCCCTGTGGCAGTCATTGAGAATGCAAGTCTCATAATTTTCAAATTTTGCCTGTAACTCTGTGCTTGACCACAATACATGCTTGACCACATACTACTTGGTTAAGCATGAAATTGAACTGTAAATATCATAATGACAATTCTGCTAATGAGCGAACGAGCTTTCGTTTTACATTTTATTTCTCCTTTTCTTAAGCTCTCTCTTCTTTCAAGGGGCACAAGATCTGGGTTTTGAAAGCCAAGACAAAATGAATTCCGTAGTTATCTATATATTATTAAAGCTTTGTATAATTTTCATTCTTTCCTCATACCTTTCTCTCCGTCAAATTCTTATTCATCTGTCATCGATCTGTCTTTCCCTCGAAATTTATGGATCATTGTATATGTCAATTCCCCCATTCCCTTTTCTCTCTTCCCGTCATGCACTCTACTGCTCTCCAAGGTATCCCAATTAGATAAAAATTGTCTAATAATCATCCAATTAGAAATCCCTGGTGATCAAGAAATGACTATGTAATCATTAACCGCCTTTAACCGCTATTATAATAATCATAATAATATGCCTGTATTGTGTGGCGCATGATATACGCCTCTTTGCGTTTACAAGACTTTGGATATGATTACCTCGGCTTAAACTCTAGCAGCTGTATAGCGAAATCCTACCTACCCATTTACTGCACCCTGGTCGGGTGTGGAAAATGTAGATTAATGTGCTGCTAAAAGACGTTAGTGTCATGGCAGGGTCATTCGAACCCCTTACCCAGTGGTTAATAGCCCGGTCTCGAGACTTATCCACTGGAACACGGCACATTCACAACACATTTTAGCAAAATAGTGACTAATACCCAGGTGGTGTGCAGTACGTGCAGTAACGTAGCACTGCACATTTTGGTAGCTGCATATTTTGGTTTTGTTATCAAAATGTGCAATTTACCAAAATGTGCTGTAAAACATGGTCTTTTCACAAGCATGGTTGTGAAAGTATTTGAACACTTGTTAATGAAGCACAGTATACTTATCCGCAACAATGACAGAAGTACATTATTTTGTAAAAAAAAAAAAAAAATCTGATTTCAGTATTTTTTCTGCTATGATATGTGTCCTAATTCAACAATTTCAATTCAAATATCAAAAAAAAAAAAAAAAAAAAAAAAAGAGAGGAAAGAATTGATAACGGGCGGAGGATCCAAAATTCTTTAGCAGAAAAAAAAAATGAAATGAGATTCTTTTACAAAATAAATTTAAACATCATATACGTACATGGCAAATGTAATTTTAAAATGAAGATGTTAACAAATAATCACCATAATTCAGTATCACTAAAGGTCAGAAGGTTGTAATGAAAAAAAAAATGGCGTCAGCTAAATTTGTAGTATTAAGTGACTATGGCTGTTAATACTGTAAATACAGACTTGGAAAAATTTTAGGATGAGGTATACCAGGGAAATCGGCTATATGCCGTTATCAACATGATAATGGGATGATTTGAATGGAATGATCTTAAACGAACAAAAGTCTCTATGTCCAGCATTTTGTTATCACCGTCGTTTGGTCTATATACAAGTTTTCTTGAAACAATCTCCGTCCCAGCTTAAAGTAGAATTTAAAAATTTACGTTCCATATTATTATCATTTTTCTTCATTAATTTATTGTTTGAGGTCGCAAGAATCTTTCAGTTACATTTAATAGGGCCATATAGTAAGAAGTTGATCCATGAATATTTGCGTAAACTGCTGCATACCGATATTTTGTTTAAAGAGAGAGAACGTAACATAAATTACGGAATTTTAGAGGCATGGCGTTTATAAGTCGGTCGGCCTTCCCCTTTAGCGGATACTTTTTTTTCTTTGCTTGTAAGAGAATTTTGGGGTAAAATAGACACCTTAAAAAGCCGGAACGCCCCCTTCTCCTTTTTGAAAAATTCTGGATCAGTCGCTGTCACTGATCGTGGCCTGGCTTTAGAGAAAAAGCTTACCGAGATAAATTCAACTGATGATTAGCAAGAAAATCTTGTTTTGAATTTATCAAGCTTCTTTTTTCAGATGTTTTGCTCACTTATTCATTACACTCTAAACAGGTTTGGTATGATTTTATACAGTCTTCGCGGTTAAAAAAAAAAAAAAACACGTCGCATGCATAATGTGCTGTGTAAATTTCTCTGCAATAATGCGCAAAATACGCGTGTGATGGATAGATTTTAACCCACTGGATAAATTATTTAACCAATAATGGATACAATTTTACCCAACAAATATGCATGTTATCCTTTTACCCGATAGTGCTTAAAAATTTCACCTAATCTACTTTAATTTGGAATGCATACAGGAAATCGGCATAGTCGCATGCGTGTGTATTCAATCCTATCATTTATTTGATATTTGTTTCGTATATTCAAATGTTTAAATGTTTACTGTCAAAGATATTTTTCAAACTGAAATAATTGGATTTAATTTCCCTTTAAGCACTAGGTTAATCATGTTAAAGGGGAAACTCTTGCCAAAATAAATATATCCGAACTTTCCTCAAATGATTCGAAATAAAAGTTGTACTTATTTTCCTTTCTTTACTATCTAAGTGTAAAGCATCGCTTGTATTAAAAACCTGTAGCCTATGGATTATTATGATCACAAGCGATATTCCCCTGTTATTAATGCAGTCAACTTCCATAAGAATGAATCCATCAAGTGAAAATATATTGACCGTGATTTATGAAAATATGAAAATTATGATTATGCAGCCATGTTTTCTGCAAACTAATGGAAAAAAAAACAAGGAAAGTATAACAACACCGTAGTACAATTTTTTTTTGTACCAATGATCTGCACACCGATAGGACATACCGCAACATTCTATGCCTATCAGTGGAACATCAAAAGATAGTTATTTAAAGCAATATCCCTGTCACTTCATGTGTAAAGTGTAACGCCGTGATGGTAGCTGACGGAGGGAATCGCAAATGACACCATCTTGCTTACTTTCGGGAAATATTTTCAAACAAATATCAATCTTTGTTCCTAAAAACGGACACAGAATGGGCTCTAACCTTGTAACGGGGCTTATTCACATATATCCTATCTTGGCATAAACAGGTTTATGAAATTTTTAAGAACATTGTGGAAATATACCCTTCTTTCGTGAAATGTATTGCTTTGTTAAAAAAAAAATCATACCCCATCTACAACAATCATTTCAATGTTTATGAAAAACCGCCAAAATAACCCCATGCATGTAAAATTTCTCATTATCATGGGCATAAATTATCAAGTGACACCATAGGTCAAAACTGACGATATGATGCCTTCTCACCATGCTTACCATTTGTGATTTTTACACCTAACAGGGCGTCGACGAGGAGTTCATCACTGTACTCGGCGAAGAGGTCCAAAACTTTTTCAATGCTCACCAAAAGTCTCTTGGTGAGCTGAGTTGCCTTTGCCTCGGCGACTTGGCTTTCTCTCCACCATGTCTCCGGCCAATAATCCCACCCGTCATCCCCAAGCGGTGGACCAGTCTCCGACACCGAACGAGCTTCGTTGCGAACATTCCTCGAAAGAAAATCTCCCTTGTCGTCATCAAAATCCTCATCGGTCGTTGCAAAATTAGCGTCGATGAATAGGACATTGATCAGGGAGATTAAAAGAATGGTTCGAATGAGTTTCAAACTAAACTCTCTGGCTTGAGCCATCGTTTGTAGCTTTCGCCTTGAAGTTCACTCTTAAGTGTGTGTGTAACGTGCGAAGGATAGTTTTGACAGTGTAGAGCAAAATCTCACGGTTGACATATAACGCGATTTATATGTCTGCATGAATATAAACTTGTGAGAAAGCATCATAAATTTTATGTCTTTCCCCACAAGCTTCAGTCAGAAGATCAAACAAACCATTATGTATATATTTAGTCATCAAGTAGGTGGTCCATGGAGATGAAAGTACCCATGAATGATCATGTCAAAACAAAAGCCTCCTTGACTTGTCAGATATTGATGTTAAAACAAAATCCGTCAAGATACTGAATAACAAACAAACAAACAAACAAACAAACAAAAGATCTCATGGACTATTATCCTTTAACTATCACTCCCCGGACAACCATCCTTCAACTATTACTCCCCAGACAACCATCCTTCAACTATTGCTCCCAGGGGAATTAGGACAATTTGGATTGAAAAACAATATACCTCATCACAAGACAAAGTGGTGTATTTCTATCAACTATCAGGACCGAATCCAGCATTTTTCAAAGGGGGAGGGCACCTTTTTTGGTGATTGTTTTACCCAAAAATTTTTCTGACAAGCCCCCCCCCCCAAAAAAAAATCGGGTGGTGGGGGGGGGGGGACCATTTGGGTTTCAAAAGGGGTGGGACAGCCGATTCGGCCACCCTGGGTTTCAGCGGGGGGGGGGGGGGGGGATGGGGGACCGCAGCCGATTCGGCCCTCCCTGGATCTGCCCCTGACTTTAACATTTTGAATGCGGAGGTAATTGCTCGAGGGGATGATAGTTTATATTGTAATTTGTCTAGAATGACCATTTATTGGTTGAGTTAATGTCCTCCTGCTTCTCAACCAACGATTTATTCTATGACGTGTATGGATAGTTGTCCGGGGATAGCAGTCCGGGTATAGGTAATTTCAAATATCATACGCTATCTTTCAGGTGTACTCAACATGCGCTATTTGCTTTACGATACCAGACGCATTTTTACTACCCATTTTCCACATCAGTGGAATGATGTATTGAATATGATTACCAAAAGTGAAATACGCAACCTGAACTTAACGCTCGATTAACAACCCTAAAATATGCATTGTAAACGCCTCATTACCCGGCAAATACATATTCGGGGAAGCTTATTTCCCTTTCTACATTTATTTTTGTTTTTCTCACACTTTCTTTGTGAGTGAGACTCGACGAACTGCCGTTACTGTAATAGTGCTCGGCATTATGTCAGTAATATTAAACGTTATCTGTTTAGTCGTTTATCTTCAGTCTGCAAATTTAAATTTTGATTATACAACTCAAAGAAAGTTTTTGTTTTGTGCAATGTAGGTGATTTTCTTTTTGTCAAAGGGCAGGTGTAAATTTTGTCTGTAATGCAGTATGGCCATTTTTTTTTTCAACGGGCCCCCAAATGACCCTCCGTTTAAAGTCTGAATGTCAAATTCGCAAGCAGATTAGTTAGAGCAATACTTTTCTGCTTAATTCCATTTCAAAATTCAGAGAAAATGATTCTTTTCAAACCAAGATACTTCTTCCAATAACACCTCGTGTGTAACAACAGGCTCTTATTCAGAGAACTATGAAAATCCTTCGAATTTTTGTTGAATAATCACACCAGTATGCAAATGTTCAACTGTAAGCACCATCTATCGCAGATTGAGCAATGAAGAAGTGGCTTTAACTAACTTGTATGACATGTTTAAAGTTCGGTTGTTCATGTAAATGCAATTTATGCATGTTATACGAGTGTCTTAAACCTCCGCAAATGACAGTGTAAAGCCCGTAGGTTTCCCGTCTGAAACAACTCACTCTAAGTTTCCTTACTCAACAGTGCTGAAAATGCATTCGTTCATTAATATCTTCTTTTAAAATATTTCTCAAATCGATGGGATCACGAACATAATTGAAAGACATGGTAACATGAAACAGGACTTCATGGAGCGTGAAAGTGGATTGAATCAGTCTGTATTGCAGTCAGAGACTAAATTACATGATATAGTCAAAGTATAAAGTTAAATCATGATCATATAGTGCAAATTCAAAATAATGATATAAAATTCATTGGGATGGACCTAGGTTATTATTGATATCGCACACATACTATGGTGATTGGACATACAGTGCCGAAAACAGTATACACGATCTATATATAACAAGACACAATTTTAAAGGACCAAGGATTTTATTCTGGAATGGAAACATTTTGAAATTCATTCAGCGTGTTTTCTAGGCATTTTCAGAAATAAGGGACCATGACATCTTGATGACTTACCTGAAGACACAATTTCTTCTTGCTCTTGAACTGAAAAATCACGAGTAAACGACGCAATGTAATTCATTCATTGCGTTGTAATATACCTAGACTGCAACATTCCTTTTCATCACTAGATAAAAAACGAAAAACGATTATGGAAAGAAGAATGTGGCAGGTAAATAAATCTCTTGCAAACTTTATTGATATTTCAGATATCTATATATGACATGTTTAAAAATGATAATAAAAACGCACAATGATTTATCAGCATCATTCCGCTCACTCTCTTATCGTATCTAAAAAAACAAATAGAAATGAGAGATAGGATATGGCGTGAAACATTATGTCATTCAACTAGGTTCATCCCATAGATCTGCAGGTACGGAAAGCTTCTACAATAGAGTCTACAGATGGCGTTCGACCTATGCTTTTCACTGAGCCCTTTAGTATATTTAGCCCTTTAGGTCTCACGCCTGTAAATATTTCCCCTTAGGCTCCTTTGTTAAAATGAAATTTGATAAAATCATGAAAAATAAGTGCTTATAATGGCACCATTCAAGCCTTTGTCTTTAAAAGTTCATACAAAATTCTTTAATTGCTGAAAATATGAAAGGGTGTTTTTCAGCATTTTGTCTCGGTAGAGGGGCTGAAACTCAGACTAACAAAAACTAACAGAAACTTTGTCAACTGTATTTTCATGTGCAACACTTCGTGCTTCCTTGTAGCTTTAACCACTGATTTTACTTATTATTGTCATTATTATTATTATTATTATTATTATTATTATTATTATTATTATTATTCTAATCATTCTACAGTTCTATTGTTGGTGTACACACTTTTGTAGTTTCTTTATGCAAAATACATGTGTATACTTAACAATCTATAAATCCCGTGATACAGAGATAGTTTCGTAATTATTGCCAAAGATGCCTAACAATAATTGTTTATTAGTGTGCCAGAGTTGGCCACTTCAGAGACTGTAAATGTATTTTATTTCATAGTCTATGTATTGCACTGCACTTTTCCCGCCTTGAACTGGGTTCACCGAAGTGTTACAAAACGAATATCATTTTTAAAAAAAAGAAAAAAGGGGGGGGGGGAGAATTATTCGTGTGAAATTAAGTATTTCTTGTTCAAGGGAAGATTACTGAATATGCCTACTTTGTAGTGATTGCTTATGTTGATGCTTATCATTCTTATTCATCATCATTGTAATAGCCCACAATTACTTGTTACTAACTCTGACGATGTATTTGTATTTGTTCTATTGGAAAGAATTTCGGTGATTGCCCCCCATTAGCATTTTGTTTGCTGACACACCCGCACTTATGCCGGAGTGACCTAGGTTTTTTCTTTAACCGAAAGCCTGCGAGATGTACTTCAATGGCTGGTAAGACGGCATATCAAAGGGTGAGGCGTTATCGATGCACGAGTACCAATTTAGTTTTTCCGAGATGAAAGGGGAACCCCCCCCCAAAAAAAAAAACATACAAATAAGTAAATTTTGGGAAAATATTCGATTAGGAATATGTAAGTTTATATGAAATAAAAGAAAATTTGTGGTGAAAATAGTCAATTCTGACTAATTGCCGGATAAAACCAAATTAACAACAACAACAAAAGCTCCAGTGGTTGTAAGGCTTTTTGCCACACTAATAAAGTCCCCTTAAAATCACCATGGGACCAACTGCTGCTCTCTCATGGAACTGATCTAAACCAGTAATTATCCCTCTCTATGCACATATGAAACAAAGTGTTCAAGTATGTATCACTGATTTTATATGAATATTTTTTTCAACTATGATGTCATCTTTGGTACGGGTTGGAGGAATCTCCTAAAATGAACGGATCTATTTACAGGCGTGCGGACTTTAGCCCTTTAGTTAGAATGCATTCACAGTATTATAAAATTTCTGTTGTGGGATGTAGGTGCACGAGACCTTTCTAAACCCTATCTCCCTGAACTCTTAATAATTGGTTGATGATAAAGCGCGGCACAGTTCAGCCTTCGGATATCATTCCATCCTTTATTCACTGTTATTCGCGTATTCATGATGGCATACAGCGATGAGACACCGATAATTTTAGCTTTAAAATGGTCGTTGTCATGACATCCTAGTTCTCATTTGATGATGAAATTGTGGTACTTGATCACCATTATTTAACATTAAAGGAAAGCTGACATTCATGGCCATCACAGAATGCAATGGCATATTCTGAAAAAATATCATAATAATTTTGTAGTATATAGCGAAACTAATTGTGCAAAATCGAATTTTACGGCCACATGACAGAAGGGGTTAGAACAACGCTTTCCCAGTTTCTGTGTATTTCTATTCAGTTTCCTTTAGTATATTTTATTTTCGAATACCACAAAACATTCATTCTATGTGCTTGCGTTTTGTAGACCCGATACCCAGACGCTTTTTTCAGACAGTATCCCCCAAATAAAGTTCAAACGTGGTTTATTGCTAATTCGATACCAGTGATTTACAAAATGACGTTGCTGAAATGACAATATTTTCTGGGTTTTTTTCTTCACTTTTTTACACCGGTGGTGATGCGTATATTTTTCTGCACCCCCCCCCCCAAGTTTTTGCTCATTACGCCACTGATATTATGAAGGGGCAAACACCCATGTGTAAATGAATGGGATATGATTAGGAAGAAAAAAAAAAACACCGCTAAATCAAGAAGCATCTTTTTGCCTCCTGGCGGCAAACAGGTGAGGACCAATCAAATTCTTATAAAGTTATCGTAAAATTGACTTCTCGAGTTTTTATCTTTCATTATTTTGAACGTGAACTGTTACTGACACGTTAATATGCATCTCGCTAAGTGGCGATGTTAAAAAAAAAAAACACACACACGGGGTTTTCCGCGGGGCTTTCCCATTTATTCTAAGGCTAGAATCAGTGTTCTGATGTACGTTAGTTCAAAACACATGTGTGTCCCGGGATGTTTTCCGTGAAACACGATTTTTTCAAACACATCTACGAAGCTCATAGGCAGGGAGAAAAGAGCTATTTTGAACCATGAAATAGCTTTCAAAACTGTTTTATACGCACGTTTCTGAACACTGATTCTTGTCTCACAAATGGGTTATCAACTCACTCTAAAGGTAATTCGATATTGTAAATTATGTTGTCAGGCACTGTGCAATCAGCATAGGCGGCGTCTCACCAACTTTCCGCCAAGAGCAAAGTGTTACCCCTTCCCCTTCTTATCACACACCTTTTAAGCCCTAGCTGCCCCTCCCCACTTCTGCAAGTAGACCCACTCAATGAAATCAATGATTTCTGCAGAAGAAATCTTTAAAACGATTTCTTTTGTGTGCCTCAACCTTCATTGTTGAAATACTGTTCTAGAAATAATGTGCCGATCCCCTCTCCTTGTCGCCATATAGCCCTTGCAATTCGTCTGTTCAGAGCCAGAAGGGCGTTAACTCATATAATTTTGTACAGACTTAACGCCCTTCTGGATCCAAAGAGACGAATTGTATACTGCTTATGATAACCCATTCAATTAACAGGTATCCAGTATACCACCAACAAAATTGAAATAACTAAATTTACACACGAGCAAGAATAACTGACCCGTTTTTAGAAGGGTTAGCGAAGCAACCAATTTACTGATTAGTGTGGTCATTTACAATGAATTGGGTGATTTTAAAGAGATAGAGTCTGTCAAAATTTAGTCTTTCACTTGCATGCGTGAGCTGCTAAAAATTGTGACAATGAAAAAACAATGTGTATGATATGTGTAACAGTTCTGTGCGCGCCACATAGGTGATTCATTGTTACAGAGGACAGTAAAAATTGAATAGTGTTTGTTAAAATCTATGCTAACAAATCACAAGTGTAGCTAAAGGCATTCGGATCGTCAATAAAGTAAACTGTGTTTAAACATGGTTTAAATTAAAGTTCTGAAAACTCATTGATCCACAGCATTTAAGGGCAAAAACTCTTTTGATTACCATCCATAATCAAATGACCATCAATCATTGGAGTATCCAGTCCAATTAGGGAACGATAATAATTGGACAAAAAGCCGTGACAAATATTTTAGTGTTGGTTCCATACATCCCTGCCAATCCAATTAGAGGATTGATAAGTAAAGGGTAATATTGTTGGCATAGTAAGGTGGTCCAGTAAACAGGGGGTTATGCTTCAAACTGAAATATATACCAAATTAGAATCATTAATGGTCCTTCAAAGGACTGATGATCCTTATCTAGCTGTTGTTGTTATTTCGACTGCAAGCACAAACCACATACATGCATTTCTAGATGCACCTTTTTTTCAGTGCACGTACAAACGAACAGACTGGGTCATGGCGTGGCGGACAGAAGCCACCATTATAATAATTGTTGTTGTTATTATCATTATTATTATCATCATCCACATCCTCCTCCTCCTCCTCCTCCTCCTCCTCCTCTTCCTCCTCGTAATTATCATGCCCCTGTACGACTACTCCGAAGGGTAAGGGGCGTTCCCCCTTGCCCCATTCCCCCTGGCGTACGCCCTATCCAACGATCGGAGAGAGCTTGTGAGTGACCCCATCTCGCCGGGGCGTAACAGGTGCCTGTTATCAGGGGGGGGGGGGGCAGAGCCAAAAATTTCCCGGTAACTAAGTCTAGAATATGAGGGCTAAGCCAGCACCGCGAGTAGGTTGTCGCGAAGCCCGTAGCGGGTGGGGCCCAGGGGCCCGCCTTAGAGCCCCTGATGGGGGCTTCTTTGAAGAACCTTACAAGGTTCAAGTACGGGACAAGGAGAAGTTCTAATTAGCACCCTTTTTTCTATGAGTGTAGGTCTAATGCTTAAGCAGTGCTTAAGCCTATAGAAAACATGTCATTGGGTCCCTTGTAATGTAATCTAAAAACCACAGACTTATTTCTTTTTCACCAAGTAGACCTATGCATGCTTTCTTGTTTTCTCCCTCGCTTTTATTTATTTTTATTTTCTTGTTTTCTATCATCCTTTCCCTTTCCGTTTCGCTCATTCCGTTTCCTCTTCCTTTTCTCATCATTTCCATTCCTTCCTCTCTTTCCTTTTTTTTCAAATACTCTACTGCCCGGTCGTTTCCAGGACTGGTCGTTTCTTTACTGTTTCTGCCGATTAATCCGCTTTTCCTTCTTTCCTTCATTCCACTTGATGCTTTCCATCCTTTCCGTCACTTTTTCTTGTTTCCCTAGATCTCTTATTCATTTTCCTTTTTGTGTTTTTGTTTCTTTCCGGATCTTTGTTCATTCTTGCCTCCTTTCTTTCCCGTTTATCGCCTAGATTCATTCCCCTTTCTCCCTCATTTCTTTTGTTTCCCTTTTCTTTCTTCTTTTTTCCCTTCTCTCCTTTCTTTCCCTCTCTCTTCTCCTTTCTCCCTTTTCTTCTTTCTTTCCCTTTCTCCCTTCCTTTTTCTTCCTTTCCTTTTCTTTCAATTTTTTCCCGGTGGTTTGATGAATTTTCTCGCTGAAATCATTCAGGAGGGGCATTCTGCCCCCATGCCCCCGGCTGTTACGCCACTGCCATCTCTTCGCCGCTCGAGTATCACCCTTGTCATTTGTGATCTCGGTGATAGTATGACCGACATAGCAAGTTGATTCCGCTGAAAAAAAAAATGATCGAGTGACAACTTTCTATCATCACAGGTAAGAATTCTCAAAATGTTTTTAGTTACCATTACTAAATATTTCGTCAGCACTTGCGGTAGTAAGCGGTAGAAGTAGTAGTAGTAGTAGTAGTAGTAGTAGTAGTAGTAGTAGTAGTAGTAGTAGTAGTAGTAGTAGTAGAAGTAGTAGTAGTAGTAGTAGTAGTAGTAGTAGTAGTAGTAGTAGTAGTAGTAGTAGTAGTAGTAGTAGTAAGAGCATATATTCATTATCTTATAGTATTTCTCTATTTGGTCATGTTTGTGAGGTTTCGAGCACATTTCCAAAATTTTTATAACAAAACAAAAAGTAGTCCTCTTTGCAGCATCAGGAATGGTAAATTAGGTAATTCCGTAGTGGCGCAATATTGTAGGAGTAGTGGTAGTAGTAGTAGTAGTAGTAGTAGTAGTAGTAGTAGTAGTAGTAGTAGTAGTAGTAGTAGTAGTAGTAGTAGTAGAAGTAGTAGTAGTAGTATTTTGTGCTTTTGTTCTTTCTTTTTTTCCTTGTTAGTTTAAGCAGGTATTAATAGTTGTGATAATGGTTTTGATAATAGTGATGTTCGTGGGAAATGCTCCATAATATAGGAGGAAAACTGTGCTGGAGTTGATCTCATTTTGGCAAATCATCGTTAACACGGCCCATCCCAGTAAAAGGAATCGTCAAGTAAAATATTGGTTATTTTCTTCTCAAGTAACATTAATACTCAAGTGCCTTTTCGAAATGACTCTATTGAAATTACAGTCTTGTTATTCTTGTGCCATATACATCTAGCCATTGTTATAGGTTGAGGTTGTAAATTTCCTGTGTTCCACATAAATTACCGAATCCATTGTTTCTTTTCTAAAATTCTTATATCAAAATTCTTATATAACAATGGCACATTGCCGCAATATAGCTCGAGCTCTTGAGCTCACGGACAGCTCTTAAGTTTCATTTCATACCGGTAGTTTAATTTGTCATGCATGCACATTTATTAATAAACGAGGTTCCTTGCTCAATCATTCTGCATTAATAATCATTCGACTCATTCTCATATTTCCAGTATATTTTACTGTTAGGTAATTTCCTCTGCACAAAATAAGTTCGATTATATTTCACTTTTTTCGTAAACAGGGTAAATGTAGCCACTTTGCGGACACGAAGAGTACAGGTAGGTGATCTGTGTTTATTCTTCGGTATATTTGTTTAGTTGATATGATTTAAATATTAAGACATATAACGACGTATGACATAGAGTATGAAGCGAGGGGAGGGTACAAGCTTGAACCATTCGGTTGGACTATGGTGTGAGAATGAGTTGGTCACAGACACGACAGATGACGCAGGCACGTCACTCGTATAACTTGGAAGCTTTTCACAATTGCCTTCGTGAGGAATTATTTGCTATTTAGCCAAAAGAAATATCAACAAAAACCAAACAAAACAATAAGTTACCTGTTAAAATAAAATCAACAGCACAAAAGAAATTCAGCATAAAATTAGCAACACTGGAAATGAATGCAATGTTATAGAAATATAAGTTGATAATAATACGATTTATTGTGTTTTTAAAGGCACCTTCATAACGTAAATGTTGACTTCTGGTAGCGAAAACGTATCTAATGAAATGTTATTGTTTTTATCTTTGTGGTTTCATCTTGTCTATTAGGCAAAATACAGTACATTTTCGAAGTTCTTTTTGTTCTGATATGTGAGAGAGTAATAGTTGAGAGAGTAATAGCGTAGCATGAATCAGTTCCCCAGAGCTGGCCTACCATTTTTGAAATTTTTGCAAAGGTATATATTTTCATAAATGCAGGGGCATCGCCACAGGGGAGGGGGCAGGGGCGGCCGCCCTATGATTTTCCTAGTGTTCAAACAAGAAGAAAAAGAAAAGAAGAAGAAAAAGAAGGGAAAGAAGAAAAAAGCGAAAGAAGAGTATGTGGGAAGAGAGGGCAGGGTTATGCGACTATATAATAGCCTATTTGTTAATTGACAAGGTAAATAAACTTATCTGTGGGTCATCTTGCCCCCTATCAAAATACCCTGGCGCCGCCCCTGAATAAACGTCTAAAATGCAACTTTGTGATGATTTCTGGAAACAAACCTTATTGGAAAGGTAATTTGATATGTTGTACTATGGACGATGTTTCCAAATTTTGTAAATGGGCATAAGGTCACCTTTTCGAGCATTTCTTAAGGGGGCTGGGAGGTTGAATTATGACTTTTGAAACCTGGATCTATATTGCCCCAGCCCCGGGCCACCCTATCTCCACACGTTACGTACCTACGGAGAAAAGATCGCGGAAGGTTTATTTTGAGTGGGGGGGGGGGGAAGATTCTCGATTCTTGAAAATGTATATAGGGGCACGCACCCTCAAATAAACAAATTAATAAGTGATTAAATATTCTAGCGTTTAAACACAACCACAGTTTTGGTTTCGAAAATGAGACATGTAGTCATGGTAGTTGCCTCTCTATTTCCAACAGTCAACTAATTCATCGTACTTTGATTATCGTCTGTAAGCAAAATTCACAGAACATTTTAGATAATTGTGATGCATATCTAACATGAATAGCAGTGTGGTGTCAGGGGAAAACCAGGTCAGTTACCAAGCTGAAATGTCAGGTTTGCTTCAGTCAATGCTTTGAATGGGTCCTTTTTTTTTGGGGGGGGGAGCTAGTGCTTTTTATGCTTGGGTGAACGGTGCATCTATAGGGATATGTGTGTGTGTGTGTGTGTGTGTGTGTGTGTGTGTGTGTGTGTGTGTGTTGGAAAGGAGAGTGCAGTGTTAGTGCCACACCCAGGTTCCATTTCTTATTCTAGCACACAGCCTGTTTGCAGGGCATGGATATGAAGTTGCCATGCCTGCTCTGTGATGATTTTTTTGCTGTTGTCTGTCATTAAAACCTGTGGAAAAATCAACAGAATCGTTGGGGCAGACGAATCACCTCATGGCCGTCTCATCCAGTGAGGAATTGTAAGTTTGCTTTTCTGTCTCTAAACCACTGACTGCAAGACCATTTACTGTCTTGTCTAATTGAATGTAGTGCTGGAGGCTATGATGTTTTCATTTAGTATGTCTATATGTATATCATGGAAAAAAACCCCAACAATATTCCAATGAATATATACCTGAACTGTAATGTGAATTATGTAAATAGTCTTTTGTTTCACCTTCTAAATGGATATATTAGGTGTCAATTGAAGCTGCCTATGAATAATTGACTATAATGCAGGTATGTTCTAATTATTCCTAATTGTAATCATTTGTATGTATAGAACATTAGGAGGGGTAGTTGATTTTTCATGTTTCCAGGTAACTCCTTGGGATACTGCCCGAAAGAGCTACCCTACCGGTTGATGGCAGTGCACGAAGGGGTCGTTCGCGGTCGCCAAGAAGGTTGTCACACATGGGGTTGACGTTGGTCGTCGCTGGAAGAATGCTCACGGGCGGAAGACATGATTGAATGTGTGTTGTCGCCATATTCGAGGACTGGTCGATGCTGGTCGTCGCCAGATGGGAACTCGCGATCTAAGTGATCATGTATTATTCCATTTTATGGAGGAGCGGGTAACGACTAACTAACTTTGACTTTTATAGTGTCCATCAAAGCAATTTGGAGAGCAAGCATGACAAAAGGATCGTCAACGTAGCAAATTAATGATCTTAAAGATCATTGTTGGGACTGGAAGATATATTACTGAGTGAACTTTTATTTTCATGACGCTCGCAAGATCATTTCAATGTATGTGGATAATTTCAGACTATGTGAATGATGTCAGTCTATGTGAGTACTTTCATTCTATAGGAATAATTCCTTGATATTGTTCTCTAGATTAGCAACAAAAAAAAAACAACAACAACAACAAAAAAAGGAAGGATTTACTTTTTAATGTAAATCAAATGGGTTTTGGCAACCATCGATGTAATGATCTTTGTGATCAGTGCCCATGATTTTATGATCATGTGCATGAGTTTATTTTGATTGAAACACAAACTAAAGAATAAATTTGTTTTGATCGATATCGGTCATTTAGGATTTGGTGGCAAACTACTGTGTTGTGAAGGACATTTGAATCTGAAAGCTCAACTTATTGCAAGTAATCGCCTATTGTAATTAGTGGAAAATATGCATCTTCTTGGTTGATTCATTACATGCAAGAAATAGGTCTAGGTGACCGCTGAATCATTTTGTTTGTACCAGGTATAGTTAACATTTATGTCTGTCAACGGAGAAATATTGACACCTGATTTTGTTTTAACCTTAAATAATGTATGATCCAGAATAAATTTAGTTCTTTATTTTACTCCTTGTCTCCCGGTGTTTTATTATAGTTTGTACCTCTGACATGTGGAATCATGAATTTGTTGTCTAGCTAGACCGTGGCAGTTTACATATAATAAAACCATCAACTAATAAAAGAAAATTATTGAAAAAAAATTGAACTTCCTTAACCAAATGCCTTGAAAATGCACATAGCGTTGTGGCGTGCGCCTGTAACCCATTTTACAATGGAAGGTGCAATGCAGCCTTTTCGGGTTCGAGTTCGAGTTTGCGTCGGAGTCCTTGAAAATGCGTTATATTTTCTGGACATTATCGAGGCTTTGAACCCTCAAGGACAAGGCCATGCAAGGCATCCAAGTCTACGGCTAAGGTACTGAAAAAATAGGTCTTAAGGCGGTTTGTGGCCAAGGCCGAGCATGAAGGCACTAAAACACTTTACAGAAACATTATTACGCTAATCATCGGTTTCAGGCTTGCCTGCACACAATGTTTACACCTGGTAGAGACTCTGTGGCAAATTTGAATTAATGTCTTGCCAAAGAATACAACGTCTTGCCGAAGTTCGAACCTATGACCTTCGCATCTCCAGTCAGTATTTAACCACTTTACTACGACACCTCTTTCATACTCGCACAGAAAATATTCAAGATCTTCTCAAACTTCTTTGGGAGTATTCTAGCCAGGCGCCTTTTGCAGAGGCTCACTATAATATGCTAAACAAACCCAGTGACTTTAGCATCCTACCGTTTACCCACTGGTAAACACCTGGTGGAGAGTGGCAAATTTGGATAAATGTCTTGCCAAAGAACATAACGTCTTGCCGGGTTAAAACCTATTACCTACGCCTCTTGCAGTGGCGTATCGGGGGGGGGGGGGGCAAGGAGCACATGAAATAGAGACAAACGGGTGTAAAATATAATCCCCTAGGATTATGCACCCCGATGATCTGGGTAAAAGAGAGAGAGAGAGAGAGGGGGGGGGGGAGGGGATGGAGAGAGCGAGAGAGAGAGAGAGAAGGGGGGGGGGGGTCTAAAATGCAAACGTTTTCTAAAGGTCTATATATGGTAATGATACATCGCTTCTGCACCGAGAAATTTCTCGCCCTAATATACACTTTATATGGTGAAGTTTATGCAAAGAATAGCGTTTCATAAAGGAATGAATTTTTAAATAAATTCTCGCTCCTCATCAAATAAGTTCTTTCAGCCTTACTGAAAATAGATGTTTTGTTCCTAATAAAAATTAGTGTATAAACATGATAAAATAGCATTTACAAGGGTTCCACATTAAAACCTTCTAATGCCTGACTAAATTCCCCGACTACAAAAGATATATGTTTGAAAAAATTAGAGGAAGGAATGTAAAAATGGTATCCTTGATCAAATGCTATAGAGATATTGCACGCTGAATAATAATAATAATAATAATAATAATAATAATAATAATAACAATAATAACAATAATACCGGTAGTAATAATTAGTATTGCAATAGTTAATATTATTATTATCATTATTATTATTACCATTGTTATTATTATTATTATTATTATTATTATTATTATTATTATTATTATTATTATTGTTATTATTATTATTATTATTATTATTATTATTGTTGTTATTATTATTATTATTATTATTATTATCATCATCATCATCATGGTTCATTATCGTTGCTAATATTTTTTCACATCAGTACATGCTTTTTTTCTACTCCTATGATCAAACTATTCATCATTTCTAGAGATATTTCCTTAAAATACTATTTCTTCCATTCTAGAAACAAACTAAATTTATAATCACTAGGGATCTGGCAAGGCACGAAGATACATGAAAGTCGATTTGGGAATAAATTTTAATTTACTGTTTTTGTATTTCAGAGGACCTTCAAATGGCGACGTACAAGTGGATTTCACTTTTCATTTTATTCGCAGGTAATTTGCATTTTAATTAAGACATATTCTGTGTTGCGATGGGGATCAAAAGACACAATCTAATCAACTAAGGTAAAATCTCCCGCATAAATTCCGTCGAGTTACCCTTTCACACTTAATTGCTTCATTACGATAATGGGTTTTCCGCCAGTTACCTATCGAAGCGTGGACATTCATTTTTTACGGAATAGGTTATCTTGAACGTTTTCCCATATAATAGGTTTAATTCAGCTTTCCATCTATACTGTATGATGTAAACGCCTTTTCTTTCTTTTTCTCCTTTTTAAAAAATTTTAAAGGATGAATGCTTTTTGGGGTTTTTTCGCGTTTCCTTTGTTTTGTTGGGGGGGGGGGGGGGTAGAGGAGTGGGAATTTCCATCACGTTCACATGCATTAAAGATCACAATACAGTAGTAGCAGGAGAACTGCGCCATAGACAACCGTTACTTCCAAAAGACAATTATTCCTGACAATCAAATCCAAACAACTACCCGCGGATAGCTATCCCCTTTAAAGTTATCATACGACTTCATATGGGGTAATCATATTAGGAAGTACTTGTTTGCGGATAAATATCATGGGATAAGTTTCCCGAAGGTCAGGGGCGAACTCCTCCCTTTGAGTTCACCGGTGATACCCCACCCCCCCCCCCCCCCAAAAAAAAAAAAAAAAAAAGAAAAAGAAAAGAAAAAAAGAGAGGGGACAACGAAGAAAAAAAAAAGAAAAAGAAGAAGAAAAAAGGAGTATGGGGAAAGAGAGGGCTGGGTCATGCAACTTTTGTTTATGATACCCCTATTTGTTCATATAAAACGTAGATAAAGTTACCTATGAGTCATCTTGCCCCTTCCTATAAAAATGCCCGGCGTCGCCCCTGCTGCATGGGGGTTACATTCTTGAGGATTGGCGACATTCGGGGGGAGGTAGGTGGAGTTTTCCCGTAACGACATTCACTTCGTGGGTTCTGAAAAAAAACCCAGTGAATTATGTAGACACTCTTTCATCCTCCAAAAAGGTCAAATCGTTTTTATAATTTGACCTCAGGCTCATTTCCTTCTTTCGTATTTAGGTGACATGCATAAAATTGATGTAAACAACTTCAAGATGAGTTGTAAGAAAGAAAGACTAATGCGAATGAGCTTTTTCTACCTTCAGGGAGCCATACTGTCATCGCCTGTTCCAGTGGAGGCGGTGGAGGAGGCGACAGTAGTGGAGGTGGTGGTGATGGTGGTGGTGGTGGTGGTGATGGTGGTGGTGATGGTGGTGGTGGTGGTGGAGTTGCTACAAGTGTTCCGACGACAGCAGAAACACTCAAAGCTCCTATTCAGCCTACAATCCTCTACCTAATCTCCAATCCTTGCCGTTCGATTAGTGGTCCCAGTGGAGAGACCATTCAACTGGTTCCTGGTCCAACGCTCGATATGCCTACCACGACCCCGGGCATTTCAAAATCGCGAGTTTGTCAACTGCCGGGTAAGTGCTCAAAGGGACGTCGTACAGCAAAGGAGGGAGGTGGGATGAGGCTTTCTCAGCATCAAATCATTTTGTTAGAGAACCTGAAAATTTTCTACCTCTGTTTGATTGACTTGTTCCTTACTCCTGACCTGTAGGTAATTACGGGAATATGAACATTGCATTTATTCTCCCTCCTTTTTCTTCTCATCGTCTTCATCTTTTTCTTCTGCTTCAGCTTCTGCCCCCCCCCCCGTTTTCTTCTTTTTTTTTCGCTTCTTCTTTTCTTCTTTTCTTCTCCTTTTTCTTCTTAATCTTCTTCTTCATCTTTTTCCTCCTCCTCCTCCTCCTCCTCCTCTTCTTCTTCTTCTTCTTTTCTTCTTCTTCTTCTTCTTCTTTTTTCTGCTCTACTCGGTTGTCACCCACATCCACACTCACATTCACAACACAGTCTTTGCTTCGTGGAAGGTGGGGTGGGCTGATATTCTACAATGTCCTAAAGGCTAGGCTCCTAGATATCTGGAATTTTTGAATGTCCAAGCATTAAAGTGAGTAGGCTATATCTCTGTGCGGTTTCAGAGATTGTAAAGCACATGGGCATCATCGATGCACTCAGATTCGAGGGTATTACGAGGGCAACTCATTTGTTTTAACATGTTGAAGATTGTACGGCGCATCCTCCGTCGGCACTAACCGCTAACCATGCTAACCGAAATCTGAAACGTCAGTCTTGGACGAAACACAATACCTCACCTTAAACTTTATCTAAAACCTACTTGCCTCTTGCAACCGTTATGATATAGGCCCGCCTACGTGAATCCTTGACGCCTTGAATCCAAGAGCAATTGTGCTTTAATTTATTTATTTATTTATTTATCAAAACATCTTTATACAGGATTACATGTTCAGATATACTGTTTTTCAACAAGGTCCTGTTAACATTTGTTTGAAAGTAGAAGAGTTTATTAATACAATCATTAAAAAGCATTATAATAACATATATAAATTAGAAAGTGATAAAAATCAGTACACAACAGATAAAACCATCATAAAGAATAAGATAATATTATTTACAGACATTCCAAAATAGATCTACAATTTAAAATATAACTTCTTATAAAACAATTTAAAAGAATCGACTGTTTGAGCATTTTGTATAAAGTTAGGGATATCATTCCATCGTTTGGCGCCAGAGAATTTAAAAGCTTGTTTACAAATTGAAAAATTAACTTTAGGTGGAATTACGTTTAGACTGTCGGCATTTCTTGTCCGGCAGCTGTGTCTATCACACAACATTTCAATATCGTTACAAAGTCGTAGAGGGGCTAGTCCGTGTATACATTTGAACATTTGTATGGCGAGAAAGTAATCTTTTCTTTCATCAATTGTATGCCAATCCAAATCTTCTAGAAGAGTTGTCGTTGAGATACCAGGCTCAAAGTTGCCAGTTACATACCTTGCGGCTGGTTTTGTAATCTATTCAGTTTTATGTTTGTTTGTTTTTTTGCACTACTACCCCAGACAGAAATGCCATAATCTATACATGGTTGCATCATACACTTATAAATAGAATTCAGTAAAGAAGAATTTAAAATTTTCCTAATCTTCCAAGTGAACGAATCTTATAACCAACTGATCTGCATAGATTATTAACATGAATATCCCATTTTAAGTTTTCTTGAATCTCAACACCTAAATATCGTATGGACTTAACTTGTTCAATTTCGATTCCATCAATATAAATTTTCATATTTTCATGAGAACGTGCCTGAAGTAACATGCTTTCTGTCTTGTCGACATTAATCTTTAGATGGTTTTCTTTGTACAATTCGTTAATAGAATTCATATTTGATTGTAATTTAGAAGTAATAGTTTGCAGATCTTTCCCACTTTCAAATATAATAACATCATCGGCATATATTGTTATAACTCCAGGGGGGTGTAACATAAAAAATACAATCAGACTTACGATTGATATCAATCGTAAGTCTATGGCAAACCATGTACTAAAGAGTTACAATTGATCGTAAGATTGATTGTATCTCTTTATGTTACACCCCCCAGATGTAATAGATTGTGATATGCCATTTATAAACAGTAAAAATAAAATATAATACTTGTTATATAAAGCTTAATATCATTTTATGATATAATGTATCATCACCAGCTATGGCTACCAATACAGCATCAGGCAAGTCAGGAATTATGGGTGTGTCAACGACCGAAGCTCCGACATCTCCAATTTACACATCTCTATGGACTACCATGGCTACGGCGGCCACCTACATGGGATATACAACTACCCCCTCAGTGTACGAGACAACGAAGCGTCATGTCTTTGGTAGGTGCTCGATTTTATTATCAAACAAAACATTCATTCATTCATCCGCCCCTGAACTAAATGAATGTTCGATTTTATTATCAAACATTCATTTAGTTCAGGGGCGGATCCAGCATTCTCCAATGGGGGGGGGGGGGGCGAAATTTTAAAAAAGCGCTCGAACCGATTAGAAACATATGGTTTAAGGCTGCACCCAGTGGCTTAATAAATGAAAATATATTGTGGGTCCCCCTCCCCCCCCCCCCCCACACACACACAGAAGTAGATGCGCCTATACATCTTGAAATAGTTATCTTTAATTGAGGAATTATGAAATTCCTTTTCCTGAGTAAAAAGGAAATGATGGATAATGCGAGCGCGAAGCGTGAGCTGAAAATTTTTGAGATTCCAAATGAAGAAAACCGTCAGGGGCGTCGCTAGACTTTTTTTCAATGAGGGGGGGGGGGGGGGAGGCCAGATTGCCAACAAACAATGCCAGTGATTACCGACAAATAGTGCCAATAAATTCAACCGTATAATGCCCACGAGGCATTGTGTGCCTCTATCACATTTTCTTCTAAATGATATAACTGTTCACCTCACTTGCCGAATGTGTTTGCTTTCCGGAAACACCCTGTGTCTAAATATAATACGAGCGAGCGTAGCGAGCGAGGAAAAAATATACACTCTCTTTCGTAGAAGTGATATTTCTTCATCAAACTACATGATGGGCTTAAAGATAACATAGGCCTATTTGCTCACCTCTTTCGCCTGATATGCTTCCAAAGACCATCCTAAATCTTGATATTATACGAGCGAGCACAGCGAGCGAGGAAAAAATATACCTTTCTTATAGTAGAAGTGATAATTCTTCATCCAAATACACTGAAGAATTAACTATGAGATATCTTACTTATACATACACATATTTTGGACACCTCGCTTGCTCAATTCGTTTGCTTTTCCAAACGATCTTTGTTAGAATTGAATCCCAGCGAGCGCAGCGAGCGAGGAAAAAGCTATATACTTTTTTATGGTAGCAGTGATAATTCTTCATCCCAATGCACAATTGTATTAATCATGAGATATCTGACTTTCTCATATGGATAAAAGTATATTTGGTCATCTCGCTTGCCGCATTCGTTAGCTTTTCCATGCCATCTTGTATTTAAATTTAATCCGAGCGAGCGCAGCGAGCGAGGAAAAAAATCTGTATACTATTTTTGATGGTAGAAGTGATAATTATTCATCCCAATACACGATGGTATTAATCATGAGATATGTGACTTTTATGTATACTGGTACATTTGGTCATCTCTCTTGCCCAATTCGTTTGCTTTTCCATACCATCTTGTATTTAAATTTAATCCGAGCAAGCGCAGCGAGCCAGGAAAAAATCTATATACTATTTTTCATGGTAGAAGTGTTAATTTTTCATCCAAATACACGATGGTATTAATTATGAGACAACTAACCTGTTTTTTATATGTGTGTGCAGGTACATTTTGGTCACCTCGCTTGCCGAATTCGTTTGCTTTCCCAAATCCACCTTGTATCTGAGTATTGTACGAACGAGCATAGCGAGCGAGGAAAATGCAGAATTATTTATTCCCTTTCATGGTAGAAGTGAAAGTTCTTCATCAAAATACACGATGGGCCTTTAAGATATCTATTTTGAAATATGTGGTTACCTCTCCTACCTAATTTATTTGCTTTCAAAGACCATCTTGTATTATACAAGCGAGCGAGGAAAAATATATATACCTTTTTGTGGTAGAAGTGATAATTCTCCATCCAAATACATGATCTGCCTAAAAGTATCTAGATTATATATTTGTTCATCTCACCTGCCGAATGTGTTTGCTTTCCGAACTTAGGAGCTAGCGCAGCGAGCGAGGAAAAATATACACTCTCTTTTGTGGTACCGGTGTTATTTCGTCGTCAAAATGAACAAGCAAATAAGCCGAATATGGCCACCTTACTCCTCTTTTTCTTTCTTTTCCCCCTTCATCCTATTCCCTCTCCTTTCTTTCTCTCTCTCTCTCTCTCTTTGCCGACAGCAATCGCGAATTTGTCGATTGCGAATGGTACCTCTACCTCAGTTTTACATTATGGTTGTAAGTCTCTGTCAGTCCTGTACCTAGGATTTTTTTTTTACTGTGGTTCAACTTTGGAAATAGTAGACCTTTTTGAGGAATTGACAATTGCGAACGCGAAGCGCGAGCCGAAATTTTGGTTTACAATAACCTGAAGGCAGAGCAATTTTGCCTCTCATTTATTTTGAAGTCATTCTAAAACTGATGATAACCTAATCAACTTCCCCCTATATGCGAGCGCAAAGCGTGAGCAGAAAAATCCCCATAAAATGAATCATATACTTCTTTGTAATTCTTTCTTACAACTCTCAAGATGAAAGCATGCGAGCGTGGAGCGCAAGCGGAAATTTTACCAAAATTAGCTTAATTATCAATGATACAAAAAAGAAAAAATGATAAGAAATTATTGAATTAACGTCACGTGTGTGCAAACTGGCACAGTCTCAGTGCTCTTCTAAGTGGTACACCCACTGGATCTTATGTACAGGGCACGTCTTTGCCACTCTAAACTTTATCTTTGTAGGAGTTTGAGTTGGCTGAAAGCAGAGAAGGTAAAAATAAGAAGACTTTAATCATATGGAGAAATGACCATTGACTAATAATGACCAATACACATTTTCATTCCGTGGAGGATTTCCGAAATTGGCTTTGATTTTTTTAATTATTAAAAGAAGAAGTTGATTTTTTTTTCTCAATCTGCGTTTTAGGTGAAGGCCCCATCATGTTTGTCCTGGACAACTTGAGTCGGACAATTTTCTATGGGGATGCCCACTATCTCGAGTTCTCGAAACTGTTCACTTTTCCCGAACAGGTGGATCCCATGGGGATTGCGATCGGTTCCTCTGGCTTTCGCGCATTCTGGACAGATCTCACCACCCATCGCATCAATGGAGCGACCCTATACGGTGAACATCCCAAGATATATTCCTTAGGACTACATGAAGGTACGTGTTCAAGCAAGATACTGTAAGGATGCTTCAGCTATGCAATCGCTCCGTATGCAATGTATAAATTCGTAAAGCCCAAAAGCAGCCTGCTTGGCGGCCGGGCGGCAAGTTTTCAGCCAATTTCGCCCGGGCACCGAGCAGCGGCCGCCCGGACACTGCTGTTATTTAGGGCATCGCTCGGTCGCCGCTAAAGTTTTAGCGCGGAGTTGAAATTTCGGAGGCGCCTGCTGACTTTTCACTCGCCGCCCAAAATACGCTCAGTGCCAGAGCGGTCACTGCCCGAAGACCGACCTAATCAAGCGGTCGCCGTCGAGCGATTTAGGTCAAAAATCGAAGGCGCTAGATGGAAAGCCTGCCGAACGCTTGCCGCCTGTGCGTCGCTAGGGGATCCGGTGGTCACCGGTCGGTTAGCTCAAAACAGGCCGGCGTCCGGGCGGCGCCTGCTTGATTACCCACATTCTCTACCCAACCATAATAGGCGCTGTTCATCCTATGGGCTTGTGGATCTCGCTGTCGTTGTCGTTGAGGTGGAATCAACGGCATCGTAGACGTCGTTGACCTGTCAGATGCAAAGCAATTGTTGTTAATGGCCAAGGGGCAATCAAATTACACCCACGTCGTTCGGGAGAAATCACCGGCAAAGACCGGCGCGCCGCCGTCGGTACATCCACTGGACACCCGCAGATTCCCCGCCGATCAACGGCCGACCGCCGAGCGATTTCTTAAAAATAGGCATGTGGCAGGTCATCTTTCGGTCATTGCCCTGACGCCGCTCCGAGAAAATCCCCGAATTTCGCCAAGTTTTTACCTAAATCGACCGGCGACCGACGGGAAATCGACAGGACATCGCCCGGGTATCGCTAGGGCTTTAGAGTCCGCTCGACTTCTCAAAAAAATCTTTGGGCGATGCCTAAATTCCAGCGGCACCCTAGCAGGCTGCAAATCGGTCGGTCGCCGCTCTCTTTTGTGACCACAGCCTTACTACTTACCCCACATGATCATTCACCCCTGTTGTTCTTTGCCTCCTAGAACCGGCCAGCATATCACTTGTCGAGTCGACAGGAACGATGTATTGTGCCTTCACAAAGTCTGATAAGATAACCAGATTCTACCTTGGTCATCCAAACTGCGAAAGGGACCTTATTTCAAATACGCCAAACCCAAGAGCAATTGCCATTGACGAGTCAGGACGGTAAGCGCCATTCATAACATCCCTGTTCCGTATTAGGTGGAATGGAAGTCTGGATGTGTTGTAACCATGGTAACTGGAAGTATTCCATCCTTTAATTTGTTTCATGAAGATGTTAGATAAATTCTATATTACTCTTGATATGCTCTTCATAAAACTAGGAAGCCCCTTCTGTTTTTCTAAAATGAAAAATTTGGATTTTCTTCTTGTTTTCACTGGCAGTTAAGTCCTGCATGTATTGAAAAGTAGACATATTTACAACAAGAAAAAACTCCTCAATTAGTTGTCTGAACCACTTCAACCATTTTCTGAATCATTTGTAAAGCCCATCCAGTAAGAACAAGCACAAAAAAAATAAAAGTAAACTAATTCGAGCGGTTAGATCCTGATGCAACAGATTACTTGTATTTATCGCGTTCATGAATAATCTGAATGATAATTGTGCTTTATTCAGATTCCTGTATTGGTCACGCGACGGCGGCATTGACAGAATAAACCTCTTCACCCAAGGCCGACAGACTATCTATCAGAACCCTGAGCTTTCAAACATCATAGGACTGGCTGTAGATTGTTCAGGTGAGCGTCACATCGAGGGCATTTGTTATTTTTTTTTACGGAAAGGGCGGTTAAACGAATTCGGCTACTACGGGTGAGGAAAACGAAACAAGAAAGAAAAGTGGTTTTATTTTAAAGTTTGTCATCGGGGAAAGGTAATGTCTAAAAGTCACCTGATTTTTATTATTTTACCGATGAAGTTAAAATGTATTTTAAATGAATAATTCTCCAATAGATTAAGGGTATAATCGCTACGTCCAAAGTCATGTTCATAGGCTCAAAACAAAAATTGCATAGATTCCCAAATATAAAGTTACATGTTACACTGAATGGTAAACCTGTTGAATGTGTTGATGAATCCAGGTGTTTGGGTGTAACTGTCGACTCTTATCTTGATTTTAAACTACACACTGAAAACACTGCTTTAACGGTGAAACAAAAGCTAGGTGTAATAAGAAGATTAAAAGTGTATTTATCTACTAAACAATTATCTGATATAATTGGGGTTACATTATACCTCACATCCTTTACTGTTGTAATGTGTGGTTGCGTAGAAGTACGGGGAATTTCAATACCTTAAACAAATTACACAAAAGAGCTGCCTATATAATTGCAAAAAAGTCATGGGATACACCGTCCTTAGATGTATTTCGGTCACTATGTTGGCCAACTCTTGATAAATTGTTCTGGAAGACAGCCTGCTGTCTAATGTATAAATGCGTAAATAAAATAACACCCGAAATTGCGTACGATAGATTTATATTCGTTGATGATATTTCACAACGAACAACTCGCAACACAGATAAGATGATGTTGCGCTTACCCAAATGTGAAACAGAATTCTGCAGTACAGGAAGTCTTTTATTTTTTTCAGGCAGTGAAATTTGGAATGATCTCCCGCTTGAAGTTAAACAAGCACAGAGCCTAGCGATCTTTAAGATAGCTCTAACATGTCTAAATGAATTTCTCACTTGATACGTTATTGTCCTGATGATACACAAGATACTGTGACGAATAATAAAATGTATTTTTTTCTCTCTCACTGTCCTCCGTTACCACCAAATCCATTTTTTTGTACTCCTATACTTGTAGATTTGATCCTTAACTCCATAACTACAGTCATGACATGATTATGCATACTTCCCTTCACATTGTCCTTAATTTCGTTCCAGTTCTCAGTGTTACTTAACTCTCTATATACTGCAATACAATGTAAACATAATTATTAATGCTTTCTTTTTTTTGTGCGTAGCTACGACTATATGTATTAAGTATTGTGTATTGACATATATTTTGCTTAATATTTGCTGATCGTTATTTTTTGTTTTTAAACCATACATACATTTCGTGCTTATAATGTAATCTGCGCAGTTTTAATTGTAAATGTGTATTTTCTTGTTTAATTGTTATACCAGGGCTCCGTGGAAGACCAGTTTTTTATTTACTGAACAGACCACCCTCAATAAAGATGTGAAATAAGTATGTGAAATAAATAAATAAATAAATAATTTTTTAGAATTTGTCTTTTTACATATCTTTTTTTTACCTCAAGGGCTGGGCTGAAAAAAAAATTGATAACTATTTTTTATTTAACAGAATCATAATAGTTAAAAATGTAAACACTTCATTCTTTCAGATGAATATATTACTAGGATGATGGAATTTGTCAAGTAAAACGCTGTGTTAACAGAATGTGAATGTCTTCTTTCATCAAAAGAATCTAATCTCTCATGCAGTTTTTGCTCTCTCTCTCTAACAACAGGCTCTACCACACACGTCGCCTTCTTCGATATCGACAAGCATCGTACATTCTACATCGACCTGAACGACCCCGGCAACGTTGTTGAACTAACTTCGGTATTTCCCTCTGATGAGTTCCTCTTCGTGACTCAGATGAGCGTCTTTGGCGATGAGATGTTTTGGACCAAGACCATCAATTCTGCTGGTTCGGGTGCTGGCGTCTATCGCATGACCAACTATACAGGCTCCCGCAATGTGCATTTTGAGGAGGTTACTTCGTTCAACAACCCAATTGGAATACACATTCAACAATTTTAAAGGTTGACATTAGACACAGCTTCTCCCGCCTCGTTTTGCATTTATTCATAGATATAAGCATAACTATTCAGCAGTATATTTTACATTCTTTTTTTTTTCATTTTAGACTTAATTTTTGATAACACTTTGCTATCATTTACATGAGTATGAATAGCGTTGAACTTTACTTCCAAGTAAACATATTTGGTTTAGAAAATTAGAAGTCAGAAGTCTGCCCTTTTAACCAATTTACAAGTCAAGTTATAATATTTTACATTACTACTACTAAATAACTAGAATATCACACCTAGCATGCCGTTTACCATACGACAAATATGAAAGAATTAGTGAATTATAGATCATAAATAATGTATTCAGTGGTAAATAGTGCCTAAGTTTTGATAGTAATCCTGTAGTTTTGCTGATTTTTGAAGAGATCATAGAAATATGGGGTTTCCATGAAAGATTCTCATCTAAGAGAATACCTAAAAAATTGTATGGTAGACACTTGTTCAATAACAGTTTGATCGATATGTAATGGGGGAACTTCATAAATTAATTGCTGTCTGTTACTCTGTACTGTTTTAAAAAGAATACATTTGTTTTTGGCTAAATTAAGTGAAGTTTATTGACTTTAAGCCACAGTGATACCTTTTGCATTTGTTCATTAAATTGATTTACCAGTGAGTAATGTTACTATGGCTTAAAAACAATGATGTGTCATCAGCAAATTGTATAAATTTTAAAGAGGGAGCAGAAATTACAAATATCATTGATATATAAAAGGAATAAAAGAGGACCTAAATTTGATCCTTGTGGTATTCCATATTTCATCAATAATTTGGAGGAGGTACACCCATTATAATCTGTAAATTGGTATCTCTGTTAAAAGTAACTTTTAATCCAACTTAATGCAATCCCTCTTACACCATAACTAGCCAGTTTCTCGAAGAGTATGGAAAAATCAATAGTGTCGAAGGCTTTACTTAAATCCATGAAGACACCAAATATAAACTGGTTTAAATCAAAAGCATTAACAATCCTTTCATGAACAGATATCAAAGCAAAGTCTGTAGAAAAATTACTTCTAAATCCGAATTGATCATTATGTAATGCATGATGTTTCGTCAAAAAATCATATAGCCTATTGTAAAATATTTTCTCAATGACTTTTGAAAAACATGAAAGAAGGGATATTGGACGATAATTACCAATAATGTGTTTATCCCCCTTTTTAAAAACTGGAATGATTTTTGATATTTTCAGTTGTGAGGGTACTATCCCTATTTCAAATGAGAGATTAATTGTATGAGTTAGGGGTTTTGCTATTATATATCTAACATATTATCAACATCAGGGCTAATATCATCCCATCCACTTTTAAATGAACCAATTATTTTGACAATTTCATCCTCATTCGTAGGTTCTAAAAACAAACAGTCCTTAAGTGGAGGACTCATAAAAGAAGAAAAACAGTTATCCCCGCAATTACTTGCGTCAATAGAAGATGCTAATTTAGGTCCAATATTATTGAAATAAGTATTGAAGGTGTTAGATATTACTTCAGGGTCACTCAAAGTCTTTCCCTCATGTATAAAATGTTGTGGTAAACGACCTTTGTTTATGAAATATATCATTTATCAACAGCCATGTTTTCTTCAGATTAGTTCTAAAATCATTAAATTGTTGATAGAAATACGTCTTCTTAGCTGTTCTTAGTTCTGATGAGACACTGTTTCTAATCATCTTATACTTCTTTTCATTTTCTCTTGTGGGGTAACAACGGAACTTTTTAGACAATTTATTTTTCAATTTGATTTTTTTTTAGTAACTTGAGTGTTACCATAATTTCTTTATTTGACTTTTCTTACTACTCTTAACAAAAATAAATGATTCATTATAATGTCTTTGAAAGTTAGAAAAAAAAAATATCATAAGCATCATTGGGAGTTTTATTTTCATATAGATCTAACCATTGTTCAGAACATAGTTTGCGGAGAAATGATTTCTTTGTGTTGTCGTTGATAATTCTTGTATTCCTTTCTATCTCACTCTTTCGGAATACCTGTATGTTACTTTGTATTACAAAGACTGGTAAGTGGTCTGAAACATCAGAGTATATGATACCAATTTTCACATATGAAGTGTATGAATTAATAAAAATATTGTCAATTAATGATGCAGAAGTTTTTGTAATTCTGGTCGGTTTACTTATCATAGGCCTTAAACCATTAGAATAAATATTGTTTAAAAAGGTATTAACCCTAGTATCGAAGGAAGACTTTAAAATGTTCAGATTAAAGTCACCCAACACATATGAATTTTTATTCTCTTTGGTCAGACACTGTAACATATTATCAAAATAATCACTGAATTCTGATACATTTGAATTTGGTGGCCTATACACAAGTAATATTAAAATATTTTTCCCATGGGGTACTTGAATTTCAATAACAAAACATTCTTGACAACTTGTTATAAGATTTAGATCATTTCGTATTAAATACGTAATAGTGGTTGAAATAAGAAAACCTAACCCGCCTCCTCTACTTGATTTTCGATCTAAATGAATGAACTCGTAGCCTTGAATATGAAATACAGGAAAGCAGTGATCCGATATCCAGGTTTCTGTGAACCCGATTACTGAAAAGGAGTAATTTAAAGAGTGAATCAGTTGTTCTATGTCAGATTAATTCTTGTTTAGGCTTCGACAATTGATGAAGCAAACCAAAATCTTTCTTGTCATTTTTCCCTTTACATTTATGACAAAAATCCTCTGGAAGTATATACTGACAGTCCTGAAGCAATGGAATAAAATTTCTGTCTGGATCCAGACCATTGTCATTATCATCTTCAGATATACCGTTCAAAGACTGTGTAACATGTGAAATTAATTCTATATTATTACGTTCAGTAGTATAAAGAACATTTTCTGTAAATTCTATATTATCAGAAACATGATTAAAAGGGAAAATATTACATAAAAAAGACAACATATCCAGTCATTTATGTATCTTTGATTTATGCATGCCGATGTAACTAACCCACAATTATTTGCATGATATTTCAAACAGTTTATGCATTGTACACCAATATCACCTTTACAATAACACGTACAATCACTCACCATGAAACTGTTGATCATTTATATACTGATCACTGTAGATTATTATCCTGCAATAAGTTGCAATCCTAATATAACCTGTATAACCATGTAGAACCAAAAGTAATAATACTACAGTATGCATTATGAGAGAGAAACAATAACACCTGAGAATGTTGACATGGCAACATAAATCCCAGAGTAGTAAAACTACAGTATACATTTTGAGAGAGAATCAATATCTTTAAAACATTTAACAATGATGAAATAAGGCAGTAGAAGGGCAGTAGCTAACAAGCACACTTACTACTACAGACTATTAACAAATGTACATCAAATTGTCTTTCAGTATTGTGTTCTTGTTCAAAGACCTTTGCACAAGTTGGTCGTATAGTATTGAACGTTTAATAAAAATTATTTCTCTAACCAACATTTAGGAGAAGTTTTTTTTTTTTTTTTTTTTTTTTTTGTCTTGCTTTTGCTAATTAAAAAGAGAACAATATGTTACAAAAATCAGATTTGTCCCTCAACAAGAAGAATCTTTCTTTTTGCCTTTTTGAATATGCTTAACATGCTTAAATAATATACCTCTTTCCATTCCTGAAAATTATATCGGTTACAGCTCGTTATTCATGTTATTTCGAAAGTTCGTTAGTCCGAAGGTTCGTTAGTCCGAAAATCATTACGTATTTGCTCCGTCGTACAGCATCCGAGTTTAAGGCCTCAAACGCGGATTTGATGATGAAATAAAGTTCGTTATTCGGAAGGTTAGTCCGAAAATGAAATGAGGTTCGTTAGTTTGTTAGTTATTTTCGGACTAACGAACATTATTTCATTTTCGGACTATCGAACTTTCAGACTAACAAACCTTATTTCATTTTCGGATTAACGAACCTTCGGAATAACGAACCTCATTTTATTTTCGGACTAACGAACCTTCGGAATAACGCCACAAAATGTTCGGATTAACGAACCCTTTTCACCTTCGGATTAAGAACATCTAGGTATATGCAATTTGCGTGTTTCGGAATAACGAACCTCCAGAATAACGAACGTTTGGAATAACGAACCTTCGGAATAGCAAACATCACCACTTTTTTTTATTATGATGTTATTGTTATTCTAGATCATTCCATTAGAGACAATAACCCTTAATATAATTCTACCCATACAGCATGAAAATTAGTAGAGATCATCGAGGGATGCTCCCTAACTATTTCATATGTTTTGGATGAAAATTAAGTTTCAGAAATAAGGAATTCCTGCCATGTGGATTATCCAGCAGAAGGATGAAGAGAAAGAAATGAAAATATTGATGAATCCATGACAGTTTAAGTGAATTTGATTTCGAATACAGATCAACCATCCGCTTTCCATCTTTGCTCTAATACAAAATAGTATAACCATGTAGCCCTTTCACGCTTTGCTTTCTATATTAAAAAGGAATAATTAGTCTTATGCAAACCCTTGCATATATAAACCGGTACCGGAACAATTAAATCATGACCGCATGGATATGCTTAGGTATACAAATTGTTTCAAAGGACTACTAGCCCTAGGACATTTAGCTCCTGAACTTGAGTCTCATATAGAGACTGAACTTTAGTCTCATATCCAACAAAAGTGAGTACACCCTTGAGGGTGTGCTTAACTCTTGTTGCCACAAATTTAAACAAAATCCTTCAGCTATTACATTATTGATATGGAAGAGATAATTCCTATCAATACACCAGTCACAGAATTTCGTTCTTTTCTATCATAGTTGTAATACATTTATGTAAGAATTTACATTTGAGTTTTAACATTTTGTCAAGGGTGTACTCACTTCTGTTGGATACTGTAGCTACCTCTCGAAAATCATTGCCGAGGATAATAGAGTGGTGGTAGTTGCATATAGCCGCTACCCCGAGTAAATGTCGGTATTATCCTAGGTGTAGTACTCTGAGATATGGTCTTCCGGGTGTGTGATTTTCATAAAATCTAGAATATCGTTGACATACTAGGGTGTACTTGTCCGGGGCGTATCTACATGATCTATAGTAGCTATCGTCACCTCTCCTGAAGTCCATTCTTGATATCCCGGACTGCTCTCAAAAAGGAAAATATGCCCACATTCATACTACTCACCCCATAACTCTGCATGGTGGCATACCATTCCTCCTACTTACAGTAGGAAATAAAGTCACATTACTGTCTTTTCGTTACTTCAAGCCACGATGCAACACCATAACAGTACCAAGGAACTCCGAACAGAACAAAATATTTCTGTTGATTAGAAATCTTTAAAGGTATCAGCGACATGTCCTCGCGCTCCAAAAGCGATTTGAATCGCGATTCAAATTTCAATTCCTTTTGTGTGTGAATGCGCCTACTGACAAGGTAGCTTCTCTTTCATAAATCTATCATGACATGGTTACATTAATTGCATTTTGTTTTGCAGTATATTTTATCACTTGATGCATGCATGCAATAACGTGTTACAATCAATACGAATTGTGGTAAGGGATGAGAAATTCTGTCTTTATTCATAGAAGAGAAAGAAATATTTCGATACAACATGAAAGTAAGAAATTATCATGTCATAACTGAGTTGACCATTCGTCAGAAGACTATTTGATACGTTCTATCATTTTTTCCGAATGCTGTAAAAGTTTCATCCTCAATTGAAATCTTTAGATTATCTGAAGATTTGAGTATGTACACAAATGTTATTCTTTCAACATCTTGCCGTTCAATAAAAGTATAAAATTGACTGAAATCGTCAGTGCAAAACAGTGAAATGATATAATAATGTTAGCTACTGACATGGCTGAATAATAAAGTCTTCAACTATTTTGCCCTCTAGTTTATGAAATTTCCCCTCTTTTGAAATGTCTGCATGATTGGGCCACCTCAACATTCGACATCTCAAATCTTTAGGTCCATGTCCAACAGTAGTTGGGGCGCTCAGAAAACTCTAAGTTTTCTAGTATAGCAGTTGCCCCTCCCCCCCCCCGCACACTCTGACAGACAGAGGTGAACCCGTAAGACGTATGGTAGTTGACCTTGAACTAATAGGGATGCGCATGCATAGAATCTCTGAAATACGTGTTGGAGCTGCCCATTATAATAGGGGCACAGGAGGCGCAAAGGCTTATCAGGCTTATAAAAGAGGGAGTGCGCAATTCATCGCATGTGTACAAACTACAAGAGTTGCCCCAAACGAACGGACACCTCCACTAGTAACACCCAGAGATTTTTTTTTCAGGGGGGGGGGGGCAAGAATACCTAAAATGTTCGGAGAAACACGCATGCGAGAAAGTGAAGCGACCGAGCTGGTCACGAGGGTTGGTTGTCCATTTTTGAACTTGAAATTGAAGAATCTGGCGCACACCTTTGGTTGAATTTTGTAAAATTTCAGTCGAACAATGTAAGTCACCCCCCTCCCCCTGCTGCGTACGACAATGCCCCTTCCTCTTTCACTTCCCTCCCTGGATCATTTATCGTCGACCACTTCCCTTTCGCTGGAATCCGAAATCGGTGAAACGACAGTAGTTACACTTGCAATGTGCATCCGGCGTGGATCTGTGAACACAGACGTCACGTGTGACTCGAAAGCAAGAAATCCACTGTTGTTCTTTATCTCGTAAACGCCTACAGGATTGATGTTCAGGAAATAGTATTTTTCGTTGAAGAAATTGAAGTCACTTGGCTCATGTGAACTGGACAGAAGGGTAATTATGTTTCTATTCAAGTAAAAGATGTGTATTCTTTTTTGTCCGGTGTCTGAGAAGAAAAGTCGTTGACCTACGACAGGGAGAGAGAAAGAGAGGAGAGAGAGAGAGAGAGAGAGAGAGAGAGAGAGAGAGAGAATAATATCAGATCATGTCTGTGAGGCATAACCAATTAAGTGAAATTTTAATACATTATTGTTTTGATGAAAATGTTGGAGTTATACTATTGAATGAGATGTAGAACATCTAAGTCATCACACCCAGAATACCCTCCCCAAACCGCACATCACGTAGCAAAAACTTATGTATCACTGTTTCCGTCCTCTCTTTTTACAACCTCCTCCTTTTAAAGATACATTCGCGAGGTTTATAAGGCTACTTCATCCGCTATTTTTGTTTTCAAAATTGGCCTTCTCTATACGTCTAAATTAATCACGCAAACCCATATTAAAGGAAATTTGACCGACACTTCCTAGAATGGAACGATCCTCTACATGCAGTGTACACCACGCAATGCTCTGGGTAGGCAAAATACCCAAGAGGTACTATAGGGTCCATGAACATGCGTAAAATGTTTTAGCTAAAAAGGGGTAGGTTCATTTGAGTCCCTCCGTCTGTCTGGTTTGGTCTGGTTTGCGTAACTAACCCTTTCTCCCTCTTCTTTGAAATTCGTCGAGAATCTAGACATTTTATTTTAATAGCTTTTACTCAAGGTGCGATCTAAGCCTATATGATGCCAGCTGAAGATAGCGTGTTCCAGAATACATGGTTTTAAAAGCCCGATTTTTCACGAATTCGGGAACACGCCATCTTGGACTTGCAGCAGGTAGAGGAGATCGCGTAAGTCTAAAATAGTTCTCAAAATTAAATCGTCCAGATTCTATACTACCTCTAGACCCAGGGGCGGTGCCAGGGTATTTTGATAGGGGGGGGGCAAGATGACTCATAGGTGAATTTATTGACGTTTTAAATGAACAAATAGGGGTATATAGTTGCAAGCCCCAGGCTTCTCTTTTCCCACACTCTTCTTTCTTCTCCCTCCTCTTTTTCTTCTTTTCTCCTCTTTTTTTATCACTTAAAAAATCATGGGGGGAGCATTCTCCCCCGCCCCCCCCCCTCGTAGCGCCGTCCCTATCGAGACACAGACCTGGAACATCAAGAGAAAGTCCATCAATATCCGAGAGATCCTCCATGGAACGGACCGTTGATTTACCACTGCCGTCCTTGCCTGCTCTGTCTATACCTTTATCACGTGCCCAGTATATAACGCTGAAATCAGTTTAAAGAAAATAAGAGAATAGATCACGGTTTCGGTTAATGAAGCTTTTTTTTTGTTGAAAATTGACAACAGCACAAAATTCAGAAAGCCCACTAAATTTTCTTGGGCATTCCATAAAAATAAAAAAGTTCAGCCATATTCAACTTCCGAAAAATGGTGCTGATTAAATCCTTTTCTTGTACAACACTCATGGCGTTTGGAACCTTTAAAGGTTCTTCAAAGAACCTTTAATGCCTACAAAGGTTTTCTAAAGGGTTCTAGATAGATACATTAAAGCAATTAGTGGTTGTACAAAAAAACTTTCTTTAAAATGATAAAGAACCCTTTAAAACCCTTTTCCAGGGGTTCTAAATATGGGACAAAAAGGGTTCTAACTGGCAAACTTTTTAAAGAGCATTAGATATTTTGCAAAAAAAAAAAAAAAAAATGACAGGAAAATCACTGAGATCATTACGTAAACTTATCAAAAATATCAGACAATGAATAGATAACTGAAATGCAGAAAATAAGTTTCTGAACCATATCAACTCATCGACATGCATATAGCCATTAGATATGAGGAACGAATCAAGCAGCAGCTGCCACTCATATCGGTGAAAATTCAAAGTCCAAACAAATTATACTCCTTTAAGCATGGTAATTAGTCAGTGAAGATTGAAAGATAAAAACAGTCATACTTTTGCGAGTCATCCACGACGATAGCTCTTGGATTACTCCCGGCAGGATTGACAATGACCGTTTCGGAGCTGGGATTATCGAGATCGGTGACAGTGATGACCTCACTACCTTCATACGCACAGAAAACCAGTCGTGATGTCTGGGAAATAGCCAATCCTTTAGGTCCTGCAAATGATAAGAAAAATAAGATGTAGGTCTAATGTACTGAAGAAGCTACCCTGGGTAAACAAGACATATTATTATTATTATTATTATTATTATTATTATTATTATTATTGTTGTTGTTATCATCATCATCATCATCATTATTATTATTATTATTATTATTATTATTATTATTATTATTATTATTATTATTATTATTATCATTATAATGTGTTGATGAGCTGCCATTGCTTTTCTGTGTAGCGTGTCGAATAAAGGCCATACCCAAGTCACACTGCCGATGCGACTCCACACCCATCCAAAAAGACCGATGCTTTTCCATTCGGGGCAATGTACATTAATTGCCCGGTGTAAGTTGTTCTTTTCATGGGTCGTTGTAGATCTCATCGGTGTGAATGGGGTATCACTCGTCTTAACTAATGCTGGAAACTTAATCTTCTTATATATTTTTTTACTTATCGTTCGTAATGTGTACCCCAATTAAGTAGAACCTATTTTAAAAAGAAGTATCTTTTATTGTAAACCGTTTAATCAGTGTTATGATCTAAATGAACTATAGGTTCATCTTGACTTGTAACACATGTACTAGCAAAATATATGTAAAAAATATATGTTTTTCTCCACTTACCGCTATATACACTCGCTCTAACTCTCAATTTACTAGAACCATCTGTATCGGCACGCCATAACCCGTCATCCGATATGTCAGTCCAGTAGATCTTCTGCTGTGTTTCGTCAAAATCAATGTCCCATGGTTCACCTAGGGAATCTAGCAAGATTTTGAAGCTAAAAGTCGACAGATCACCTATGTAAATCTTCTTCTGCGCATCCGTAACTAGTATTTTCATGTCGGGGACGTTTGTAGTTGGGGTTGTTTCCGCTGTTGCTGACGTTGCTTCTGAAATGCTTCCCGGAGTAGTTAGACCGGATGTTGTTTGATCTTGAGGTCTTTGGCTCATAGGATCATCATCCGAGGTCGATATTTGGACGGCAGAAGTCGGCTCCTGAGACCGGGAATTGGTTGTTGGTTGGCTCGCCTCTTAAAAGCAAAAAATCAAAAATGTGTCTTTGAAAAGGAAGTTCGACAGATTTCGCAGCGGACACAGTCCAAGTATATTGTTGTTGTTTGACTCGAGCTCCCATTTGCGAAGCCGGAAAGAATGGTGAATATCTCAGTTGAACAGGTATAACAGGATTAAAACACAATAAAAACACCGATGAAATTTCGGAGATTTGACCCAGTATGAAACGTAGTCTAGGTAAAACACAGGGCAAAATGCCTGTTTTTTTGTCGTTTTAAATAAATGAATGTCAAAGTTCAATTGAATGTCAAATGTCTTTTATGAAGCACCCCCCCCCCCCCCGAACACACTATAACAAGTCATTCGTGAAATCGATATAGTAAATAGGGCGGGGCTCTGATCCACTTACTTTGCCAACACCTTTGCCCTGTTTGTTGAGCATGATGGCTAAATTTTTCTTTAGCTACACCGCTTTCACACCATGATCCAGGACAACCTTTCTGGAGACAGTCTGGGAGAATTAAAAAGGAGCACTAGAACTTCAATCAAAAGGAGACTAACCACATTAGAAATATTCTGTTTGAAACATAAAAATGAACTTTGCGAGATTAAGAAAGTTTTATTATCATATGGTAACTGCCCACTGTAAATAAACAAAAGCGTTTCATAGAACACTCTAAGAAAATAAAGGTGCAATTTTGCACCCCAAATGCTACAATAGCAGCACCTTTTGGGGTGCAATCCTGCACCTTACAAGACAAAGGTGCACAGATGCACCCTTTTGAACTTATTTTACACCCGAAAATGCCCATCTGAACTCTTAAAGGTGCAATTATGCACCTTAAAGGGTGCAGAAATGTTTGCGTCCAAAGGGCGCAAATTTGCACCTTCGCTAAAGGGTACAACTCTGGGCTTTTACTAAACACTCGGGTCGCGTCGCGCTGAAAAACACTCAGGTCGCGGGTCACTGGGTATGGTGCGCCAAGTGTTAACTAGGTTATTCAGTCCAAAACTAGTCAGTGTACAGAAAAACCAAAACCCTCATAGCCACGCCCACAAGCATATTCTGATAAACTAATCCTCCCGCCCTCTGCTATGCACAAAGTGTTTGTAACGAAACATAATCAATGCCCGGGCGAAGTGAATATAGCAGGCTTAATGAGAGATCATAATTATAAATCCTGTATGTATATGCTATTGGTGGGAGGTTTTTGTTGCAAAATCGTCCGCTGTATTTCATTTTGTAACGAAATGGTTCACTGTTCGTGAATTTTATAAATAAATAAAGTTTTGAGTGAACTTGTGACACTAAATTGTGCAGTTTTGGACCAAATAACTTAGTTAACACTTGGCGCCCCATACCCAGCGAGCCGCGACCCGAGTGTTTAGTAAAAGCCCAACTCTGCACCCTTGAGGGTGCAAAATGTAGCTCCTTGCTCCCTTAATGCTGCACAGCTCCTTGGTTATCATTTTAAGGATGCAAAATTGAACATTTTTTTAGTGTGAAAAGTGTGAGGCAGTGCAAATACATGTATATATTGAGAAATACATGTGATGTAGGAGACTCTCCTTGAGGAAAACTGCCCACTCATCATGCTCATGATTCTAATTACAGTACGTTCTATTTAGTGGTTTCTTAATCATACTTTCCATTTGTCAAATTATTGCACAAGTTGTAGTGACCTGAAAATTTGCATTTCCGTCGGCCGGATATTGCCTGATAGCTGCAAGAAATGGTAGAACTGTTGACGAGGCTGGCGTACCAACCTGGTAAAAAAAAGAAAAAATTGCAATAATAAAAGACAAAATGAATTATTTGAAAACAAAAATAAAAAAATAAGAATGTTGAGAATAATGAAGAGAATAAAAACAAAGAAAAATGATCAGGGTAATCATCATTGAAAATATTTGATGATGATGATGATAACGATAAAGATGGTGATGGTAATGATGATTATGATGATGATGATGATGATGATGATACCAATTATGGTGGTACGTGGTGCGTGGTGATCATAATTATGACAGCATTATCACAGCATTTTAATGTATACATAGTACACGGCGTCATGTTTCTGTTAAAAATATTCAAAAGTGCAGAACTTTAGGGCATCATTACTAAAGTAATTATTGATATAATGTAAACTAGTTACGAATCATTAATGCCTTTCCCTTTTCTTTGCCATGATATTGATGATTTATAATTTGTGATTGTTTCAAACGGCTAAAAGAAGGTTCCGAAGCTAGTTACACCAGCATGAAGAAAAGCTGAAATGGGGATGTGTATGTATTACCTAATGCAGCAATGAGGAGATTGACGTGGCAGAAGACCCTGCTCTGAAGCTACATGAAAAAAAAAAGATACATTTTAGTATTTTATTAGCATGATGTATAAAGCTCATGCTTATGGAACAAACTGACAGATAAAAGTTGAAACTCAGTTATTGATTTATTTTTAAAAGAAACGTGAAATATGTGAACAAATTGACTCAAGTTTATCCTGTTTATGTATAGCACTGGGAGAACTACAAGACGGGTAGATTTTATATTTGCGGACGTGTATCGGCAACGCATCACTAAACAGAACCGAAAGATAAAAAAAAAGGGGGGGGGGGAGGCTTGACACCCAAACAGGCGGGGTCCAGGGGACTCCTTTTTCACTGTTATCAAAAAAATGGGGGGGGGGGGGGGGCTTATTACCCTTACTATAGTTACCGTAATACGCTTTGAATATTTTCGTCCTGCCATTTATCAATAAATTTCTAACATTTTTACCATCATGGAGAGTTATACACCAGTGTTCAGTATTGTATTATGAAAAAGACTATCAAACAATAATCAACAGGAAGAATCACTTACCCGATTTGAAATCTTCATCTCAATGATCTATGCAGTGCTTTCATAAGAAACCATATTTTTGTCGTTGAATGGGGTAATCATTTTAAGTGACTGTCGAAAGAAGGAAACGAACCTGAACGAAATCGACATGATAAAAACAACTGAGTGTTCAATGCTCACCCGAGACTTTTTTCGATATGTAAAATTGATTTAAATTTCGAGGATTGTTCAACCTTGATATTCTCATTGCCTCTTTCTCTTTCTCTCTCTCCCTCTCTAATCCTCTTTCTCTCTCTCACTCACGCTAGAGAGAGAGAGAGAGAGAGAGAGACTCTGTCTTCCTTCGTTCACCCAATTACATTCTTTTAAATCTGTGTATTTCTGTCTGTCTCTCTCTTTCTTTTTTCCCTTCTTATATTGTGCTCTTTCTCCTTACATCTATCATGGTCTTGGTCTCCCCCTCCCCCCCATCCTCCTCGGTTCTCAACTTCTAACGAACGCTCTCCCTCCCTCTCTCTCTCTCTCTCTCTTCCTCCATCTCCAGCAAAATTGATTCCCCCTCTTTTCAATCAATGTGTTTTAAGTTCAACGTGTTTTCGTTTATTCCCGTATCGATCTCTTTCAATAGGCATGACATCACGAAGTTATACTTTTACACAATACCCCAAAGTAATTAAGCCTTTGAAAGTTGCTCAAATCCAGGGTTGATAACCTTTATGACATCTTCTCGAACTGCTGTCCTTGAAATTGTAATAATCATATTAACTATGATGCAATTTTTCCAATGTTTACCCGAGACTTTTTTCGATATGTAAAATTGATTTACATTTCGAGGACTGTTTAACCTTGATATTCTCCTTGCCTCTTTCTCTTTCTCTCTCTCCCTCACGCTAGAGAGAGAGAGGAAGAGAGAGAGAGAGAGACGGAGGGAGAGCGTTCATTAAAAGTTGAGAACCGAGGAGGATCGGGGGGGGGGGGGACACCAAGACCATGAGAGATGTAAGGAGAAAGAGCACACACAGTATGAAAAGTAAAAAAAAAAAAAGGAGAGAGACAGACAGAAATAAACAGATTTAAAAGAATGTAATTGGGTGAACGAAAGAAGACAGAGTCTCTCTCTCTCTCTCTCTTCCACCGTCTCCGGCAAAATTGATTTTCCCCTCTTTTCAATCAATTTATTTCAAGTTCAACATGTTTTCGTTCATTCCCGTATCGATCTCTTTCAATAGGCATGACATCGTGAAGCTATGCCATTACACAATACCCCAAAGTAATAAGGCCTTTGAACAGTTGAAGGTTGCTCAAATCCAAGGTTAATAACCTTTATGATATCTTCTCGAACTGCTGTCCTTGAAATTGTAATAATCATATTAAATATAATGCAATTTTCCAAACATGTATGTCCCCGTCCTATTTTAAGGGGTAATCGGCCTACGCTGTGTTGATAAAAGTCGAAGGGTTTTAAAAAAAAGGCATATTTGCTTATTTTCCTTAATGTGAGATGGATGTTCTTGAAAATGGTCTCTTTGTAATACAGAAATCGTGGGCATGATGGTATATTTCGAAGGATAATTTGTCTTCATCTATAGCACAACACTCTCCTCCCCGCGCTCACTTTTTTCTCTTTCTATCTATCTCTCTATCTTTTTTTTTATATCTGTGTCTCTTCTTCCTGTTAATTAGCTCTTTTATCAATAAGCATAACGTGCATGTTCGCTGTTGTTCTTTGTAGCCGGAGAAAGCGATAAAGGAAAAAAAAAAGAAGAAAAGAAAACTATATCACAGACAATCACTGTTGACAATCATGCTACCTTCCGAAATTATATTCAGGGTTTCTTAATAAACCGTCCTCAATATAGAAGAGGGAGACTGACAATCAACGGTAAATTACCTTTTTAAAAATCAAATTATTCGATAGCTCGGCCTTTGAGGCTATAGTGCCATTTCTCTGATTGTATAGTTGTAGCGACGTCGACATGGCATACTTTGAAATGAGTGACTGGAAAGGCAGTAGGATAGATGCATGAGGATAGAGCAGAATTCTTTATAAGCAGATTTTGATAATGGTAAGTAAATATCAGTTTTAATACAATAGTCTATTATTCCTTGATGGTGATATAGGTTTAGTTTCTAACGTTTCATTACATTTTTTTAAATCAATGAAGCCTTTCTACGATTTCATTATTACAGCAAATAACAATTTTCAATCATGCTGGATTGAAAATGGTCACATGAAAAGTAGATTGGTATCAGTGTTTATTGCTTCATAATAGTCAGAAGGATAAAAAAATGCATCTCTATAAAGGCCAGGTTAACCCTGACACCTTGGGTTATCGTTTGAATTCAGGTTCATGACGTTCGATTGCTTAAAATTCGTAGTTTTATTTTGTTGATGATTATTCGCCCTTTTCATAACCAAACTCAACTAATAAACAAGGTGACAGCTTTTGGAAAAAATATCACATCCTAGAGGGCTATAGGCTCTCTCGGCCTCTAATTTAATTTTAATTTTTTTCTCTCTTTTCTCCTGCATGTATGTTATCTTATTATCATGATTATATCTTTTTCCTTCTCTCCTTTTATACCTGATGTTCGTTCATTTTCTCCTTCTTAAATTCTTTTCCTACTTCTCTAATTAAATATCAACATTACCTTCTCTTTTTAATCTGCCTAGGCTTCGAATGCCCCGCTTTTAAGACGATGGCCAGCGATCTTTTTTCTTGTTGTCATGGTTACAGGTAAATGCAACTGATCAACCCTATATAATTTTAGCCACTTGATTACAAGCAATCATTTTGCATAGTAGATGAAATAAAGCAACATCGGTTGACTGACCTTCACTTGATACGTCATCGTTTCGTTTGATATTAAAAACCAAAAAGGTATTCCTACACTGGCATGATATTCCGACCAAGACTTAGTTATATTCTGAACGATTGTTAGACAGTGGGTTATAATGGGTTGCAAAAATGGTGATTCACTGAATAATTGTGTAAACTGTAAAGGTCATGTGCGGTGTAATTAAAAATGCTTCAGTGATGAGAATGTCTAAAACTTTGTATGTTCTGAATAGTCTAATGATATAGGAGAACTCACATGTATATATAAATATCAATCTCTCTCTCTCTCTCTCTTGTCGGTTTTTCCTCCCTTCTTATTTGTTCTTTTAGTTCGCTTTCCCTTTCTCTTTCTCTCTCTGACCCTCCCCCATTTACTTGAATTTGATATAACTACTTTTCTTTCTCTGTAATCCACCCCTTCCCCGCTCTCTCCCCATCTCTCTCTCTCTCTCTCTCTCTCTCTCTCTCTCTCTCTCTCTCTCGCTCGCTCGCTTTCAGACTTGCTGTTCAAGTTTTTTTTTTAATACAAACTGCTCTTTTATCCGTCGCTTAATCATAATTTTATTCCTTTGTCTCCCAATATTCAAGCGGATTATTCAATGTCTCTACGAAGTAGATGTACTTCGAATCCATCATCCTCCGATTACCCGGTCACCAACTATTCGGTTCCGAAGCTTCACCACTGCCCTTACAAAACGTTACCCGATGGGAGAGTCATAAAAACCATTCCGAAGCTTATCCGACGAGTGTTCCCAGTGTCAACTTGCCAAGATGTAGTCCTACGTGGTCTCCAGATATGCCGTGTTCCTGGTATGGACTAACAGTGCAATACTCCCTTGTCCTCAACTGTGGACTGCAGTCCCATACCTTGGCATGTGTGTTGCCTTTTTGAAACCTCGCGCCTTTCCTACCGGAAGTTCAAATGGATGACAAAAATTTGGTTTGCCAAATGGTCAAAATCATTCATTTTTAAAACCAACAACTAACAGAAAATCAGAACAATATATTCATATCTACGAACAAGAAAACTTCATAACGAAGAATGACATCACCCACAAAAAGAACATAAACATACAAATAAAGGTAAAATTCATACACTTGAGACAATTATTCCGAAAAACTTCAAATTAGCAAAAACCTTCAAAATGACGAGCGACATAATTTTAGAAAAGATAAACAAACTGGCTAATTTGAAACGGGAGAGAAGCGGATTGTGCAAATCATGCATTCCTCTACCAACAATGATAAAACGCTGTTGATTCTGGTTGTCACATTATGAGAAATTATGGTGGAAGCGAGATAGCATTGAAACCAAAGTCAGAACCTTCTTGGTTGTTTTTTTTTTATCCTTTAACACGCGAATTTCCATTATTTTATTTCGAAATCATATACGTACGGAAAGGCGGGGCCGGATAGAACGCAGGAATGGATGGGACTTTATTCATTAGACCCCTATACGTGCATTATTTTTACATGCAATAGGAACAAAAGCCTATGAAAGTGAATTTGAAGAAAAGTGGTTTATTTTCAATGGAATCATTTTTTAATGGTAAAATGCGATTTCATGTAGTTGTCAAGAATTAGATATTGGAATTTGACCACAGATGATCGCGTTTGATGGACAACATCTTAATGTATATCAGGAAATGATCATGATACATGTATTCACAATAATTTGTGTAAACTTTTATTTCTTTTATCTTTGTCATTAATGAGACTGTAATGCAAAGCCCTGCTTGGTGGGATGGTGTGAAGAAACTGTGGATGGGTACAGGTGCCACTGTCCCCAAAAATATACCGGCCCAAATTGCGAATACGGTAAGCCATTGACCCAAATTTATCATTTACATCATTCATACTGCAATCTATTTAAAATAAATTCTCAATAAGCCATCATATACGGATTACAGTATTTTCCCTGCATCACCTTTTAATGCTAGTGGAATTCCTAAATTAAACCTGAATCTAATGTTTGATCCTTACCCTTTATCTACCATGTCTACGACCACCCAATACCTGACTGTTTATTTTTGACAGAAACATGCCCGAAACAAAATGTTCAATTCCCTTCTAGAACATAATGTCGGTCCATCGGACATGTCTGATCAGATCTATTTCATTTAAAGAAATATTTAAGTTAAGAACGGGGGAAAAATCATTTTTCATTTTTTTTCAATTCTGAAATAAAAACAATACTTGTTCTTTATGTTTTCCTCATTAAATAATATAATGTAAGGAATTATGTTTTATAATGCGAAATTGTATTCAAACTATTGTGAAAAGTCATGTATAATGAGTTATCTTCTATTTATGTTCATTAATGAAACGAAAAGAACTTTGTCAAGATTATGTTTCAGTTTTCCACAGGTTTATAATGTTGCAAATGTTATGGTTTCATTTTATGGAAAAGAATTGAAGTTATTAAGAAATAAAATGAATTTTGAAATGAATAAAAAATAGGTCAAGGTCATTTCCTCTAAGAAGAAAGCCCGACTTGGTTTTTTTCATGGCTTCAAATTGTCATCCATAAGCAGATGTTCACATTCATCAATTCAGTCAAAACTCTCTCGAACAACTGCAGCTGTTTATAGGTTATAGGGGCATTTTCAAATTCCATATATTTTGTACTTTCCCATCGTCTTACTTTAGGCCTAGTTTTAAAAACTGTGGGCATAAAATTGGATCGTGATGATGTATTTTTGTGTTACTGCTTTGCAGTCATGACATCGCCACAAGGATCTGCAGTACAGACAACTCAAGACCAATCAGCAGCCCAATCCACGGTGGAAACATCATCACAACCTTTTGGAGTGACTACCGAGCATTATGTGATTAGCCAAAGGGGCGCTCCTACTCATACCTCTGTAATTGGGACGGCTTCTGCTGTGACAACTACTGATTTTCTGCACATGTCTACGGATTTCGAACGGTCGACGAACTCCGAGGTTTACACGGAATTATCCACGAAAGGTATTCTGGGTACATAATATTTTTCAGGTTTATCTCTATGAATCATCATTGTCATTATTTGTTTGGTTCATCTATTATGTCTGTGAACTGTCTGATGCTTCAAGAACTATAAGGAAATGTGTTAGCTTGAAATGTTTTATGGGTTGGAACGTTATAACTATAGCTAAACAACATTTGTACGTGCCCTTCATACCGTATTTGATGGAAGCTATGAAAATAAATTTCATCAATACAAATTCACGGATGGCAAGTAATGACCCCTTTCTTTGGTATTCATCGATTCCATAACACAGAATTGAAGGTCATAAAATAAAATGATCCAGTACATTCTGCATGTTCGTAGAACACCAACATAAGATATTCAGTAAGCATGGCGTATCTATATGCTTGGGGCTTGTGCAGTGGATGGGGAGTAATTTTTTTTATTTTCTGGTCATTATTGTCGAGTGAATAATGAGCATGTATATTTTCCGAAGGTTATTACCAGTGAGCATGTGTATCGTAAGAAAAAAGAGTTCTTGAATAGCATTATCTCCGATGCCCTCCCACGCTCTCTCTTCCTCTCCCTCTCTCACTCTCATTCTCTCTCTCTCTCTCTCTCTCTCTCTCTCCTCTCTCTCTCTCTCTCTCTCTCTTGATCCTCTCATTCCTCTTATCTACTCTTTCTAATTCCCTCTCTCTTTCTTTAGAACTATGTCATCTTATATTTTACTCTCTCGCTCTCTTTAGATTTTCTTAGGATTTCTTTCATCTGCTCTTTTTACCCTATAGGGCTTATAGGCCTACCTTCTACAGCTCTTAGCAATAGTTATCTATGATTTTAATTTACCGAAGTAACCAACAGATATGCTTTGCGTATACAGTGTGTCCCAGAAAAACGAAACTGAGATGTATCGCTGCTCATTCATATCTTAATCACAATTACGATTAATAAATAATACATATTTGTAAAGCTTAGACCCTCTTCTTTAATTAAATGCCACTCATTATGATACATACTTCACGCATGAGTGAATTAGAACAATATGAAGAAGGGCTACCCAAAAAGTCCTTTGCACAACCATACCTCAAATTTAAAGAGATAAATACGAAAATGTTTCTGTTACTGTGATATGAAAATAATACTTCTGAATAGTTCATTTTCTGCTCTTTATATGACTCCTCAATGGATGAAAATGAGTCGGGGATGACTAAGCTCTGTTCGTGTAAAGTGATGCTTGCATTTCCATGAATTATACATGAATCCGTTTGCATTCGATGCCTGTCCTAGCAGTGAACAAAGAAGACAAAAGACTTCATGCATGGTTGATCATCAATAATATGGAGTGATGAGGACAAAACCTCACAAAAATGATAACTGCTGATTAATAATCAAGTATGTTTTCATTAACATAATTCACCTTGCAGTTAACAACAGATTGATCAACGAGTGTTTCTAAATAGGGACGTTCTGAGCTCGAGAGCCTTCAGCAAATTGCTAATGTTGCTGTCTGTCTAGCAGTGTCATGTCTGATTCAATTTATGAATAGCTTTTATGGAAAGAAATTAATTCATTGAGCGTTGACAGCTATGCAGTGGTGTTTGACTAAATTGGATGAACAAACGACCATAATCAACACACAAACAAGCATACAGAGGGAGCGAGGGAAAATTGTGTGAGGATGGGGATGGGGTGGGGATGAAGAGGAGGGTGGGAAGGATGGGTTTTTACATGCAATTTATCGGTCATGCAGTGTTGTTCCACTAAATCTATCCATCAGATGAACAAACGACCATAACCGATAACACAATACACACACACACATAACGAGGTAGGGAGAGGGAGCTTGGGAGATTGTAGAATTTGGGTTCCGGGAGAGTAAGGGGATGGGGTGGGGTGGGGAGGTGATGGGTAATGAGGATGAAGAGGACGGGATAGGAAGAGTCTCTACACTATACTTTTTAGATCACGCGTGACCACCTCCGCATCCATTCATGCGAATAACTATTGGTGCGAATAATTGGTGAGAAGTTAAGAAACAAATGATTTTAAAAATCTAAGAAATGCAATCAATATTTCAATTTAAGTTATCTCTATCATCCCTGGTTCATTTTTCCCGATTGAGTTGTCAGCAAAAGGGCAGAAAATGAACTTTCTAGAAATTTGATTATCTCTTTGAAATTCAAACATCGTTGGCCAAACGGATTTTTGGTTTCCCAAAATTCCCACTGTCTTTACTCACTCATGCGTGAATATATATCATATGAGTGACATCGTATGAAAAAAGAAGGCCTAAGCTTTACAAATATGTGCCACTTATTAATCATAACTGTGATTAAGATAATATGATTAAATATCGATCAATCTCGGTTTCGTTTAATTTGGGACACACTGTATAACAAGATATGACATTAAAAAAAAAAATCATTTTCTTTCTTTTACTTCTTTCTATAAATATCCCTCTTATCTGAATGAACAGCACGAATAACTAACATGAATGATGTCTATTCCACTGTCAAAGTTTCACAACAGTTGAGCACCGAAACATCGATAAGCACCGAACAGCCTTTACGAGGCACCATCACAACCTTGGGCGTGTCCACCGACCCTGCTCCCACCACCACTTATTCTACAGAACGAGGAAACGTCATTGGTACTCCCAAGCCTCCTAGGCCCACAGGGAGCGTTAGGAATACACGCTATGCGACCAGCAGAGCCCCGTCGACACAGGATAGCACATCCAGGAGCCACGAGCAGCATCGGACAACGGCTGTTTCCTCTGCAGGGAGTCCGGGTACCATTACCTTTCAAGAAACCAACGTCGGTCATAGCACTAGTGGTGCTGGGACTGTGGTCTCTGAGGGGCCTGGAGAAACGTCCCTGCAGCCACAGATCTCAAGTTCCACTCCCTCTGGAAAGACAACTCGCACAGGTGACTAATATAAACTATTTTTCTGCCTTTTCGAACCATTTTTGTAGACCCATTGCTGTACCCGTGTATAAGTGACTTGCTGTTTAGCAATAATTATTACTAGAAAAGGGGCAGATTTAAATCTTTGTGTTGAGGGTGTGTATGCGCGCGAGCGCGTGTGCGCATTCCAAGTTAGGGCTCAAACCGTTTTGCCCAAATTGCCTATCCTGTCTGAACTTATTTTTATGTCTGTCTGTCTGTCTCTCTCTCTCTCTCTCACTGTATTTTTATACTTTCTCTTCTGTTTCGTGAATTCCAGTTTTCCAGAAATAATAATTATGTCACAATAGTTTTTTCTCAATTATTTCATAGATTACCTGGAAAATAAGAGCAAAATGAATAAATAAATCAGTAAATAAATACATTTTATAGGAGATATATGATGAACACTATAGAAGAACGCGGACATTACAGCTTTTTTTTTCCTTGCTTGTCTTTATTTTGCTATTTCTCTACATGTAGTCTTATGCATTTATTTGTTAATTATTAATGTATCTATTTTGTTTTTCATTTTATGTATGTGAAAATCTGTTGTTTCTTTATATAGTCTTGTGCGATGGACCTTGTGGCGGATTAGCCTAGTGGTAAATAAGTTATCCAATAAA